>APFE030096892.1:721-29179 GCA_000404065.3 Pinus taeda
AAAAAAAAAAAAAAAAAAAACTACACACCTTTTTTTACTTTGTAGGAGCTCAATATTGAATCTAATGTATCTCTGTAATTGTGGATCATCCAGTTCTGAAATTACGACCTGCAGTACCTTCTGTGTCCTCTTTCCAATGCCACCATTCTGATCGAATTTAGATTCTTCAAGGCGTTGTTATGCACAATCTCCCAAGATGACCTGATTATAAACCTTTCCAAAAGAGCGAACTTGTAAGAAGTGCCACATATCACTGTTTTGACCTTAGTATCTGAAAAATATACACAGGAAACTATAGTTCGTCCTCTTTCTGTAACTTACTAAATTTCAATATGAAGCCCAAAACAAAAGTTATGACGATTTTCCCTAGGTCACCTGTTTGGAATGAAATTCGAGACTCTGCAAAAATGCCAACCTCCTCAGAGCATATCTCCGCAAATATACCATGAAACGCTCTGAAATTCAGACCTGAGGTTCATAACGATTTCTTCCCAAATGGTATTTTTTTTTAGCGTCTGAAACGTCGTAGAAAAAAAGTTATAGTGCAAATGCTACAATGACATGTTTGGAGCAGCAAAACCCTAGAATTTTAAAGCTCTGATACCAAATGTTATGAAACCAATTCACAAAAAGATAGAAAAGATAGTTGAACGCCTTAAGGGGGCAACCTCCTTTACATTACACAAATGAACAATTCTCGGATGATTCAAATGACAAAACCTCCTTTCTATATATAGGAGTCTAAGGGGTCACAATATAACCAAGCCGACCTAACAATAATAATATAAAGGCATAATAATAACAATAGAGGGATTCTATGGGGCATAGTAATAACAATATGGGGAAAATAGGGGCACAACAATATTAATAAGGGATACAACTACAATAGTAATGGGGGCATCACTAGTATTATAAGGACCTAACACATTATCAAGTTTCTTGGGATTTGGTTGTTTGAAAACTCCCTAACCCACTAGGTTTACAACATATGGAAGCTGGAAGGCTAGAATAAACTAGAATAGAGGGCAAACGACTTATTTACCAATGTTTTTACAAGCCCAAAGGACTGAAATCAGGTTTTTAGTATGACTCTTACCTTTTTAATTCTTGTTGTAATTGCTACATCCACCCTCCAAAAAATTTCCCATGCTTTGATTTTGGAACCTCCCTTCAGTCTAAAGGAGTCTATCATTCATTGTCATCAAGTATTCATGCTATGTTAAAGACTTATCATTCCATGTAGTGCTTGTGATGTCTTGTTTCGATCCCGATTTGATACCTTTTTAACACAAGCCATCTGCTGCCTTAACCTTGTAGCATTGTTGATCTTCCCTCTTGAAAATGTGTAATCTTGAGAGGTAGGCCAGACTTGAACTCAGAAATTGCACAAAGCCTCTCCTACCCTCAAAAAATACGCAATTCACTGAGGCAAGGAATTACCCAGTCCTTTGTGGTTGGGAATTGTGCAATCCTTCTTGACAGCGTGACTGGTAAATTTCTCAAAAAAGGAAAAAAAGTAAATAAAAGCAAAGAAGCAATCCCTAGAAATAGGGTGTACAATTAGTTTCCTAAAGAGTGGCACAAGTTTTTTTTTTACTTTCTGAAAAGTGTCGCTTTTTCCTTGAGTTTAGGGATGGGCGTCATAAACCCTACCCTAGTCTAGATCTATATAATAGATACCCCTAGAGCTAATTTTCACAATTGATCTTGGAGCTATAGTCTTCCCAAGGAGATGAAGGAGCCTTCGATCAAGTTTGCGGTGCTTTTCCGTGTGAGTTTTTCTTTTGTCACTTTTTATTATTTTTCTTATGTGAGTGTTGTTTTTCATGTTTCTTTTAATAGTAGCCGATGTTTTAAATTATATTAGCTTGTACAAGTGTTGGTTCATTATGTCACTTTTTACAAGTGTTGCATCACCTTCTTGTTTTTTCCCACCAGTGGTCGTCATTACGATGCCTCCCTTTGCATGTTTTTTCCCTTTTGCATGTTGATTTTTTGCACTTGATTCTCATTGTCTATCTTACCCCTAGTTAGATCTACATTCTTACTTGCACTATCACTCAGATTTGTCACTTTTCCATCTCCTTCCCTGGAAGATCTACTCTAACTTGACCAATAGTTGCCTACTTCAACTACACATTTCGAAAATATAAGGCTCAATCCTTGTGCTTAACCTATGACACTGCATAATGCATATTCCCTAGCTTTCCCAACTGAACATTATGTAGTTCCAGGACTCAAGCCTCAACCTCGGCCACTGACACTGTGCAATGCGTAGTTTCTTCCTTAGTCTGCCCAGGTTGAGATTGTGCATTGCTCAGTATCAAGCCTTAAGCTTCTCCCTTGCCTGTTGAGATTGCATAATGTGCGGTTTCTAAGCTTGTCTTCTCCTTAAGTCCAAGAATTACAGTGTTATTCCCCTCAAACGTGTAGTTGTTTCCTTGATATTTTTTTGTCTGTTGTTTTTCTTAAGCTAATTCATGTTTTCTGTGAGTGCATTTTTTCATATAGGTACTACAGCTTTTGAGGTTAACTCTCTCCATTATTTTTTAACATCATGGCACTCAAGAGATCCACCTCAAAGGTCATCACAAAAAGAAACACCATTGAGATAGTTGAGAGTGTTCATACCACTATGCTAGTGTTTTCAGATACTCAACAATTCATTGAGAAGGACTCAAACATTACATAGCACACAATGAAAAATGTTTACACAACAAGCAGTTTCAAAGAAGGTCTTGAAGACAGGTAGGTTTTCATCAATGTCCAAAGGTTAGGATTACACGATATTGCATGCATGTATCCATCCTTTCCATCCGCTGACATTGTCAACTAGATTCTGTTGCATAGGGATACAAAGACCATGACCCTCAATAGTGCTAGTGGAAAAAGGTTTTCCACTTTTATGGCACATGATTTTCATTGTATGTATCATTTTCCACTACCAAAATATTACATGGATTCCGACTTCTATGCAGTTACCAACTACTTGAGCATGAAGGATGTCATCAAAAGTTGGGTGAAAGAGCCATCCAAATTTCATTATACACCCAACAATACTTACAAAACCAAATCTCTAAGCAAGGCATTTCAGTACTTGATAGTTCTATGTTGTTGCTCTATGGTCACAAGAGTAGTGAGACCTTTCCTGAAGGCTGGGCATTCTTGCTATATCAATTTGTGAAGAGGAAAAACCATTTAGCTGGTTAGAATTGTTGGCTCAACAATTGAGGACCCATATAACTAATTCCAAGAACCCTCTCAATGGTAAGAAAACTAGGTTCTACATGTTTGCTTACTTGTTGGATGCAATTTGTGCTCATAACTCTTTTCCTGGAATAAGTTGGACTTTGACACCCAAGGAACTTGTTGTACACATTTATTGCAAGTTGCTTTCGGATTGCAACCAAAAAGGAGTCATGGATAAGCTAACGAATCACTTCCTCTTTCCATTGTATAAGATTATCTTTAAGGAAGACCCACCTTGCATGTCACATGAGGTGATGGAAGTAGTGTCAGAATTTCCAAATTGGTTTGCCTCACCAGATGGAACTTACCTCATAGTGTTTGGAAATCAGAAGTCTCAACATCTTCTACTGAGGTATGCCACCAACAAGTTGGTCACGAAAGAAGTTTCTTATCATCTTTGCACGAGCTTATCAAGAGTGTTGCAGATGAAGAAGAAAGCACCTTGGCTCACTCTTCCTTTTCAAATTGGATTGTACGAGATCAATAATTAGAAGGTTGCTGAGATTGAAGGCAAAGAGACAACAAAATTTGCATTTGTTCAAATGTATTACAATCCATATGATCCTAGGAATATTTACAAAGAACATTGTGCAAAGATACATTTGAGCGGGACTTTTTTCAGGCCCGAGGAGGAAAGGATAAAGAATTGTTACAATGACTCTAGGACCCACCAACTAGTTAGCTCTGCAGGTACATTGCAGATTACTCCTTAGTCGGAGGCAACTCCTGAAGTAGAACCATTAGTGAGGCACAACCCAGTGAGTGAAAATGGGATGTGGAAGGGTGTGCATAGTCCAGCTGAAGAACAGAGATGCACATGGGAGGCATATCCAATCTTCCTAAAAGAAACCATAGCAGCAAGAAGAAGGAGAGAATAGAGGAATCAGGAGGAATAATTGAAGCATAAGGAATAAACAATTATAAGGAACAAGAAGAAAATAAAAGGCAAGAAGGAGAAGAAAGACAAAATAAAGAAGAAGAAGAATCAACATTGAAGAAAGCTGAGGAAGAGGAACAAATTTGGATGTTGGAAGAAGTGAGAAAGCAATTGCAAGATAAGGAACTTGCTTAAGATATTGAAGATCTAATAGTAATCCAGGATATGGAGGTGGAACCGGAGCAACAAAACCAAGATGTTGATCTCATGTCGAGAACGCAATAGGTCACTACTCTGTCTTCCCTTCCTCTGACAACATAACAATCTCCGAGCGAAGAAGAGGAAATTGTTCTTCTTCATGATGGTTTGGTCATGGATATGTACAATCTAAATTATGATGATATTCAGAAGAAACACCTTCCGAACAATCTCACATCTCCTGCATTAATTAGAGAAAGGATTATTGTGACAGATACTAGGAGGAATCTAGAATACATTGTTGCAACCAACTTGGCCTTCATAGGTGCTACCAAGTCAAACATAGAGTATCTCATGGCTGAAAATAGATAGATGGAAAATAACTTACTGGAAGCAAGGAAACCAGTGGAACAAATCCAAGGAGAGGTCCAAAAAGAAGCTCCCTCACAAGTGTATCTAAAAATACTTAAGGAAGCCATACTTGTTGAAGTATCAACATTGGAAGAGACCATGATAAACCTCGAAGAGGAGCTTCTCACCATGCACAGAGTAGTTGTCTGCTTGCATGGCATGTAGCGAAAGTGAAAATATAATTCTAAATCTCTCAAGGTTTTCATACAACCATCATTACTATGCATGAGTGGGCAATACAACACAAAGGTGTGCCTCACGAGCTGGTGAAGAAGACAAGGCAATAGGTTGAGTTGTGGAAAGAAGGGGTTTGAATGTTTATCCATAGTAAAACAAAGCTTGGCTCATTCATCACCAACATTCAAGCCTCTTACACATAGTTTTACAACAATGTGGATTTCATGGTGAAGTCACATAAGATCCCTTCAGTTGGCTCACTCACCCAAGCCAAAGTCAGGAAAAAAATCAGGCAAGAGGTTGAAGAATAAGTGAAACAGCTCTAGAAGATCGCCACCAAGTTAGATCTAGAGGTGAACAGACATAATATGTAGAAGTAAATTGGTGGCCATGTCCTCATCTATACCATGTTGCTCATGTCGAAGAAGAAAACTCATACCAGTGCCAAGGCAGTGTACCCAAATGTAATGAAGACTAGAGTCCACTTCTAGCCCGATCCCATTACATAGTTTGGGGAAGTCATTGCACAGTACAAAGCTTGGTACCAATATATGACTGAGAAAATACAAGTTGAAGTGGTTGAGCTGGAGTTTCCCCAAACTCAAGCTTGGCTTTTTTTTGTCTTATTAGGTTGTCTAGTTAACTCTACCCAATTTTGTCTTATATGGGTATGAGCATATTGTGATATTCTTTTCTAGTTAATTATAAGTTAAATTGCAAGTGTCAATGGTGGAATGTGAAGTCATTTTGTAAAGAACTTCGAAGGTCATGGTTGAAGGAAGTCAAATAGTCACAAGGTAAGTCCAAGAGTCACATAAGGGAGATGATTGGTCATCTCATTTGCTGTAAATATACCCTCATAACTCATGTAAAGGGGTTTTGGATAGGATTTTGGCTTAGGATCATAAGCCTAAGAGTATTTTTGAGAGCCTTGGCTTCTCCTTAGCATAGAGGGAGTATCTTTCTTTGGAGGAGAAGGTGTTGGATTCATGTTCCACTGTTGGGACTAGTGGTTTGGAAATTGTATATGTATGTTTGGGACTTTCACTTTAATAAAATCTCTAACTAGAATGTTTTCATTCATATGTTGTGAATATGGTAGGACTCGTTTTGTTATGTTTGCAATATATGTTATTCCATTTATGCTAACGCTTATGAAATATTTTGTTTGCATTAGTATGAATCTTGTTGAATGTGTGTTATTATGTATGTTAATCAAGGTTACCTTTTGAACTATTTTCAGGCTAACTTATGATTCCTCTTATGCTTCTGTGTTTCTTTCAAGTTATGTAATATTACAAGTTTCTAAGGAGCTCACTCACTTTCCCTTCATGGTGTTAGAAAATTTCATGCATTTCACTTGACGATGCACAGAGCTATACACTTGTTTCACCAAAGTCACGAATACATCATTCTATGTGTTATTGTAGCCAAGGCACACCACTAAAACCCACTATTTGGGCAACCAGGCCATATTCCAAGTGGGGCTCCTAATCCAAACTATGTGAGGTATAATTGAGACTTCATATTGAGGAGGCCCCTTTAATTTTGGCAGGTCCAGCACCGTCAACATTTCTGGCTCTAGAAGGAGGGATAGATGACAAGTTGAGCCCATGAAGTCCGTTTGAACTTTCCTTATCTTTAAATGGATTCTTCCCATATCGTAATCCCTACATTTTTTTCTAGAACTGCAAATCTGAAAGTGCCTACAGGGATAATTAGTGACTTTTCAAATATGACGTTTGATGGCAATGGTGGAATAAACATCCTTGAGCACACTTCTTGCTTTCTTGAATTATGCACACATCAAAAAATTCACTATGAGGATATTGCTTGCAGGTTGTTCATCCTTATGTTTGAAGCACACGTTAAAGATTGGTGCTACATATTACTAGCCGATCCTATTCACTCTTTCAAACATGTTGTCAAGGAGCTCTACCACACCTTTGACAAGTATGATTATAAATTTGTTTATAAGAAAATCATACATGTTATAAAAGCACCTGATGAATATCTAAATGATTTTCACAATCACTTCATTAATTTTTGTTATGAATTTCTTAAGGATGATATTGATTGGAATTTCATGAAAGAGAAGTTCATATTTCTTATTCATATTTCAATGAATCCAATAGAATATGAATCATTCAAAAGTCTCCTAACATACATTGGCTATGGATCTCTTAAATATGCGACCGAGAAGTTGTCATTCTAAGTGACTCCTCAGCTTTTCCTCATCAAACAACTCCATTTATGCAGGTTGAGGTAGGAGAACTTGAGAATTCATCCGTTCATCTACCACCATCTTCTCCCACTACACATATTCAGAATTTAAGCACATGTTTTGACTGTGAATTTGATTTTACTACTGACATTATTTCTCCTTGACCTCCTTCCATTGGTTCCTTTGCTCCTCCTGATTGTGAGTTTTTCTATCCACCTATTTCAATTGTTTATTCTGGTTCTCATGAGGATCAAAATTTGGATGGAGTTAGTGTTAACCGAGGAACTTGTGATATTATTTCTAATGATTATGTGTGGGATTCTATTTATAAATAAGAATTTGTGATGCAAGTTGATGTTTCTCCTTTTTCACCTATAACTCAGTATCCTAACATCTTCCACGATTCTTCCTTCTCGGTTGATTCTTTGGAAGGATCGGTTTCTGATGATGTTAATTTTGATCACACTCAGGATTCATGAAATGCCAGTTTTACATTTAAATATGGAGAGGAAAAATCTTCTCTTCCCGATCTCCCATCCATCATCTAATCATTGTGAAGAAATAGAGAGTGAAATTCCTTGTTTTCAGACTCCTCTCTCTATGATTTATCAGATCATGAGGATCCATTTCTTTTTGATGATGACATTTCTGATCATAGTTTTTTTGATCTATTCATCAACTCATCTAGTCACAACTCCATGTTTTCTACTGTCGATGTGTCTAAGCCACTGGTTTTCAATGATCTACCTTCTAATGTCTTGGAACTACCGCAAGTTGTCGAGGCACTTCAGCCTAGGCTGGTGGTTATGTCAGGTTCTCACAATCTCCAAGATAGTTCCAATCATGATTAAGAGAGTACTTTATCGCTCAAGAATCCTCATCAGTTGATCGCACAATTTAAAAAAATAATCTATTTCAAAAGTTTCACATTTTCCATATATTTTGCATGATATGATCACTCAATCAATGGAGGAGTCATACCTCGAAAGCTTGTTTGCAAAACACAATTTTTTCACTTTCTTTATGTTTGCCAATATTGAAAGTTTGGAAGAACGCTCTAGCATGACACCTTGTTGCAATGTGTTTGAACACCACAATGCATTAGCATAATGTTTTGCATGTGATCTATTGTTGTATTTTTTTGCTTGCATTTTTAGTCTTCAAATGTTGCAGCATTTCACATTTTATCTTTTTGGTTGGTTGTTATTCCTGAAAATAACTCTTGCTATTGATTCCCTCACCTATATAGGCTAGTCTATGCTTCGATGGTTACACTGTAAGTTTCATTTTATGTAAGCCTGACCTATTCTCTATTATTTTAGGAGTAGGAGTAGTTTTGCTTGTTTCTTTGTTTTTATTTAATGTTCCTTATGCCCTGCCATTTTCTGTCCTTTCTGTTGCAAATAACTTCCACATGCTACCATATTTGGTTTTGAAGCAAGCATGGTGAAGCTTAAGAGGAAATTGTCTTATTATCAATGTTTGTTTATCTGTTAATTCCATCTCTTTGTGTGGACCTTTCACCTTTTAGTCGATGATACCCTTATGGAAAATATTTTCTTTCTCGAAGAGAACCTCTATGAAATTATGATCTTGTATATGTAACTAGTGCCACCTACTCTAACTGGATTTTAATCATTGGTTGGTTTTTCCTTGTCGACTAAGTCAAGTAGAGAAAGGAGGGGAGGAAAATTTAACAAGTGAACTATATTTCAGAGGTGTATAAATATCCTTCTCTGAAGGGACAACCTCCTTTGCTCTCAATAAGTCAAGATTCGTCTTCCACCCCATCAAATCAATAAGTGCCTATCCATAGTCCTATATAAAATATATAAATAAAGGGTAAAAGAAGAGAAATGATTCCTGCATAGAGAGGTGAAGCAAGAAAATCCACCGAGGTATTGTCTAAGCACGTTGGTAGCAGCGCAATTCTTGTGTCCCTAAAGTGACTTTGTCAGGGTACTTTCTAGGCCTGCTAATAGTGAATCAACACCAAAGATGAAAACTAAGACTCTAAAAATCCTTATCCACTTGGGCATCTATATACTCCTCATCCCCAATCAAAATAGTTGAGTTCGACTTGTCTTTGTTACTGTGTCGTCGATGAAGAGAATGGTAGGGACTATATCTTTAACTCAAGCTAAGGAAAGAAACTATGGTCATCAATGAAATGAGAAATACTTCCTGAAGATTTAAACTTGGTTTACATGAGATAAGAGCCATAGAGAAAGCTAGGGTTCTACTAGTGTGTCACCAAGTGTTGTAGTTGCTACAACTACCCTCCAAAATTTTTCGCATGATTTGATTTTGGAGCATCCCTTTTGTCTACAAGAGTTCATCATTAATTATTATCAAGTATTCATGCTATGTTAAAGACTTATCATTCCATGCAGTTCTTGTGATGTCTTATTTTGATCTTGATTTGATACCTTTCTAATTCATGCCATCTCCTGCCTTAACCTTCCAGCATTGTCGATTTTCTATTTTGAAATTGTGCAATCTTGAGAGGTAGGCTAGCCTTGATCTCACAAACAACGCAATATTGAGAGGTAGACTAATATTGAGCTTAGAAAATGCACAAAGCCTCTCCTACCCTCAGATACTGGGCAATTCACTGAGGCAAGAAATTTCCCAGTCCCTTGTGCCTGGGAATTACGCAATCCTTCTTGATAGTGTGAATGGTTATTTTCTTGAAAAAAAGAAAAAAGGAAAAAATAAATCCATAGAAATAGGGAGTGGACAATTAGTATCTCGAAGAGTGGCACAAGTTGTTCTTTTTTACTTTCAACAAGTGTCGCTTTATCCTTGATTTTATGTATGCACATCATAAACCCTAACGTAGCCTATATATATATAATAGATGCCCCTAGAGATCATTTTCACATTCAATCTTGGAGCTATAGACTTCCCAAGAAGATCAAGGAGCCATTTGTGAAGTTTGTGGTGCTTTTCCGAGAGTTTTTTTTTTTGTCGTCTTTTGTCATTTTTTCTGTCACTTTTTGTTATTTCGCTTCCATGAGTGTTGTTGTTCTTGTTTATTTTCATAGTAGTTGGCATTTTAAATTATATTATATTGTACAAGTGCTAGTTTAGTTTGTCATTAATTTTTTACAAGTGTCGCATCACATTCTTTTTTTCCCACCAATAGTCGTTGTTACAATGCCTCCCTATGCATGTTTGTTTTTCTTTCTGAATGTTGATTTTTTGCACTCGATTCTCATGGATATATCTTACCCTTAGTTATATATACACTCTTTATTTTACTGTCACTCAGACTTTCCACCTTCCCATCTCCTTCTTGAGTAGATCTACTCTAACTTGGCCACCAATTTCCTTCTTCAACTATGCATTTCATAAATCTAAGGCTCAAGCCATTGCTTGGCCTTTGAGACTACACAATGCATATTCCCTGGCTTGCCCAACTACACATTGTCCAGTTCCAGGGCTCAAGCCTCACCCTTGGCCACTGAATCCCTCATTCTAACAAAGCTTAGATTCCACATTGCATAGTCTCAAGCCTCAAAATTCTCCCTTCTCTGCTGAGACTGTGAAATTCATAGATCCTAACCTTAACCTCTCCTCTTCAGTCTAAGAATTGCATAGTTCTTCCTCTTAGACTTATGGTTGATTCCTTGATCTTGTTTTGTGGGATGCTTTTCTTGAGCTAATTCATGTTTTCCATGAGTGCATTCTGTTATAAAGGTACTACATCTTTTGATGTTATCACTCTCCATCATTTGTTATCATCATGGCACCCAAGAGATCCAACTCAAAGGACACCACAAAAATAAGCACTGGTGAGATAGTTGATAGTAATCCTACCACTATGCTAGTGTTTTTAGATATTCAACTATTCATCGAGAAGGACTTAGAAATTACATGGGACATAGTGAAACATGTTTACACAACAAGTAGTTTCAAACAAGATCTTGAAGACAAACACGTTTACATCAATTTCCAAAGGTAAGGATTACACAAGATTGCATGCAAGTATCTAGTCTTTCCATGCGCAAACATTATCAACTAGGTTTTTTCACATAAAGATACAAAGACCGTGACCCTCAATAGTGCTAGTGGACAAAGGCTTGCCTCTTTTATGGCATATTATTTTCACTGTATGTATTATTTTTTGCCACCAGAATCTTACATGGATTCCCACTTCTATGTAGTGGCCAACTACTTGAGCATGAAGGATGTCATCAAAAGTTGGGTGAAAAAGCCATCCAAATTTTGCCAGACACCCAACAATACTTACAAAAAAAAAATCTCTCAAGAAGGCATTTCAGTACTTGATAGTTCTATGTTGTCAGATATATGGTCAGAAGAGTATTGAGACCTTTCCAGAAGGTTGGCAATTCTTGCTACATCAGATTGTGAAAGAAGGAAAATTGTTTAACTGGTTGGACTTGTTGGCTCGACAATTGAGGACCCATGTAACTAATGCCAAGAACCCTCCCAAGGGAAAGAATTTCAAGTTCTACATGTCTACTTGTTGGATGCAATCTGTGCTCATAACTCTTTTCCTCGAATGGGTTAGAACTGGACACCCAAGGAATGTGTTGTACACATTTATTGCAAGTTGTTTTTAGATTGAAGCCACAAAGGATTCATGGAGAAGCTAACATATCACTTACTCATTCCATTGTATAAGATGATATTTGAGGAATACCTAGATTGCATGTCACATGAGGTGATGGAAGTAGTGTGAGAATTGATGAATTGGTTTGGCTCATCGGATGGCACTTACCTCAGAGTGTTTGGCAATCAGAAGTCTCCACATATTCTACTGAGGTATGCCACCGATAATCTGATCATGAAAGAATTTGCTTATCATATTTCCACATGGTTATCAGGATTTTTGCGAAGGAAGAATAAAGTAGCTTAGCCTAATCTTCCTTTGCAAATTGGATTGTACAAGATCAAGAATCTGAATTTTACTGACACTCATGGAAAATAGTGTAACACCCTCCTCCCACATTTACCCAAGTTAACCGATACACTGGGTTAAACATGTGACAAGAGGATATTATGATCTAATTCAACTTCCTATGTATAGTTAATGAAGTGGAACCAAAGAAACACAACCAACCTGACCTTCTACACATGCTACAGAACCTCCAGGAGCCAACCAACCTTCTGAGGTGACCAACCCCTAAGGCAACCCGAAATATTACAAACCTATAGCCTCGCTTTCTCCCATGACATGGGAATGCATGCAAATTTGGCCCTCCAGTCGCTTTCATAGCAAGGGCATGCAGGAGACTGGGGTATTTTTCAGCTAGTTTAGAGCTAGAGACCCTAGATTCTGTGCCACGTTTTGAGGGTCAAGTCTCAGGCCACTACCTAGAACTTCATTAAACTTCCATAAATAAAAAGTAGCATTGAAACAATGATACAGATGTAAATACTTGAACAAAAACTTGAGTAGACCCTTGCTAGCCATGATAGACATTTTTTCAAACATGTCATAAAAAAGCATTCTACAGGTCATAACAACAGATCTGAGCATATGAGTCTCATACTTATCTAAGAATCACTGAGAAGAATTTATACCTTATCACGTTAGTTGCATTATCATATATTAGGACATATATTCATTTTTCATTCATTTACAAATCAAAACATGACAAGAGCCATACATCATCATTGTCTTAAAACATACTCGTAACCTGCATATAAAAAAAATAAATAATAAGGATACAAAAACCATAAAATCTAAATATAAATGAGTACATTTACACATGGAATGCCAAGGATAAGGATCTCTTATTAATGAATGCAAAAGCCAACTGGGATTGGGACTTCCATGAACCACCCGACCATAGATTGGTTGAACCAAATCTTTCTTTCAGCCAATCACCCTCGTGCCATATTCCAAGCATGAATGTGGGACTCATAACAGAAAAGAAGAAACGAATGAGCATGGATGCCACTGGATTTCACCACCTACACCGTGAGGAATTTTACTAACTCCTAGTCCCTAGGCTTTACCACAACCCATAGTCTGATTCAGGGGTCATTAGGCCATGATCAAGACACCACCCTACAGGGTTTACCATATATCTTGTTGTTTACCAGCATAGGATTACTAGGCATGATCAAGGGCACCCACTTCTAGGCTTTACCATATATCCCGCCATTCATTGATCAAGGATTCCTGAGATGACTGAGGCAACAAAAAATCAGGCTTTAGCACAACCCATAGTCTAATTCAAGGGTTACTAGGTCATGGCTTTATCGAAATCCATATTCTGGTTCAAGGATCATTATACCATGCATTCTTCCTTTCAAAGATTCACCTCACTTAGGTTCAAATCCATCCAGCAATCCAACTCGACCAAAACATGAGAACCCATCACCTCAAGTCTATCCAGAAATGGCAAGGCTAGGCTGAAAAACACTGTCACACCTAGAAAAGCTCATGCCAATGAAAACAAGAGAACAAATAACACACATGCATAACCATGCATGCCAAAACTAGCAAGGAAATCACTCATGCAAATCGATACCTACAAATAATGTCGATGTAGCTGCTAGATCATACTCTTCCTTGCTTGATCCTTGCTTTCCTTTTCCTTCTTTGCTTTTCTTGATCCAATGCTAAAGTGCCCCAAGAAAACTATAAGTGTCCAAGATTGTGAGAGAGAGAGAATAGAGAGGGAGATCCAAAGTTGAACTGACAAAAGGTACCAATTGATCTTCATAAGCCTTTTTATTAATGAGGCCTCTATTTTCTTCAATTTTCCATTATTTTCCTTGATTTTCCTCCTCACAGGCAACCTGTGACCTTTCACCTTCCTTTTCTCCTAATTTCCATTATTTTCATAAATAAAATGTCAATTAATTCCCCATGCCTTTTTAAATCTTTTGTCATTTCCTTTGACAATTTTGTTATCCATAATAAACCAAATGAACACCCACACTAGGATGTCTTGCCCAACATTCAGGTTCGAATAAGTGTCTTGTAACCGTGATTATTATTTTTCTTTTATTAACTTTTATTACATGGAGTTTTCACCAGGGTTGTTACAGAACCCTCCCCCTTGGGGGAACACCATCCTCGGTGTTCAAAAACACCTACAACCAACAAGACTACTGTAGGAGAAACATACTTCCCATGGAGCTTTATAGCTTAGCTCGATGCAGTATTTACAATGATCAACTTGCTGAAAACAAAACCAACACGACAACATAACAACATGAAAACCATAATGACATGATACCCACACTACTTATTTGATATTTATAACAAGACTCATGGTAGTATTTACATCCATATAATGTAAATAAGCCCAAAAAAAGAAAACATCACACAAAAAAATATACCAAAAACACTCATTCAACCAGCGAATAAGAAAGGATACGTATCCCACATTTGATCTGCCATCTCCCACGTAGCTTCATCATGCCCAAACTACTTCCAGTACACTTTAACTTGCTTGATTTCTCGGTTGCGGAGCATGAGCATATTTCTTTACAATATACATTATGGTTTCAGCTGGAATTCTCCATCTGGCTCCACCTACAATATAGACTAGTTAATCACATGATCAACATATTTAACATACTTCTTAAGAAATGACACATGGAAAACATCATGGAATTTCACTGTTGGAGGCAGCGCAAGTCAATAGGATATTGTCCCAATCCTTTCAATAATATTGAAAGGTCCACAAAACTGAGGTGCCTGCTTGGCACATGATCCAATCTGCAATGAGCTCTTCTTTGGCTTGATGCGCAAATACACTTGTTCCCCAACCAGAAACTCCTTAAACAACCTGCTTCAATATGCATAACATTTTTCCCTATCCCGTGTTGCCTTTAGATTCTTCTTGATTACTTTCATTTCATGTTCCATTTCTACTAACATATCCAGTCCAATCAACAACCTGTTCATTGCATCACTCGAATTGATGGGAGTATTAGTGACACCACCCATACAATGCTTCGAATGGACTCATCCTCAAGGATTCTTGATACCCATTGTTGTAAGCAAACTCAACCAGTGGAAGATACTCATCCCACTTTCGCCATTGATGCATTACATACATCCTCAACATGTTCTCCAGTATCCTATTGTCCCTCTCTGTCTGTCCATATGTATGAGATGGTAACAGGTATTGAAGGCAAAATCTATCCCCAATCATGAAAATAGCTCCTTCCAAAACTTGGAAGTAAACTTAACATCCATGTCTGACACAATATTCTTCAGAACACCATGCAATTTGACCACATCTCGGATGAAGAGATGTGCTACATCATTAGCTATATAAGTAGACTTTACTAGAATGAAATGCACTACGTTTTTTAACCTATCCACCACAACCGTGATGGAATCATGGTTTGTAGATATCCTCAGAAAATATGTGATGAAATCTATGGAAATGACCTCCCATTTCCACTCTGCAATTGCAATTGGCTATAGCAGTCCACTTGGATGCTTACATTATGCTTCCACCTTCTAACAGTCCAAACATCTAGCCACAAAATCTCCTACATCCTTCTTCATATTCGACCAATAATAAAACTTCTTCACCATTGTTAATGTCTTTTGATACCCTGGGTGACCTAAATATAATTTCACATGAAACTCTCTCAAGATAGTCTTCTTGATCTCACTATTGTCTAGCACATATATCTTGTCCCTAAATCTGATCAAGTCATTTGTTGTGAGATGATGGTCCACATCCTGACCACCTGTACCCTATTGTAACATGTTCATAAGCTCCATGTATTTGTCATCCTACTAACCTGCCTATAAGATTCGACCTTGTAAGTCTGTCCCATAAGAACTCATAGCTGCTATATGATTCACATGTATCCACCTGCTAAGAGCATCTGCAACTCTATTCTCTTTACCCTTAATGTACCTGACCTTAAAGTCAAACTCACTAATCGTGGCCAACCATATAGCTTTCCTGGAATTCAATTTTGGCTGATCAAATAAGTTTGTCAACCCACTATGATCACTCATCAATACAAACCTCCTACCAAGAAGATAGTGCATCCACATGTTCAGCGCATGGATGATCACTGCCAACTCAAGATCATGTGTCGTGTAATTCTACTCGTGCTCATTCAGTTTTTGTGACTCATAGCACACTACTTGTCCTTCCTACATGAGGACTCTCCTCTCTTGCAAGCATATGTGCATACCACAAATTCTTTATCTCGATCTGCAATTTTTAACACTAGAGAATTTGTCAACAATTGCTTCAACTATTCAAAACTAGTTGCACATTCCTCTGTCCATTCAAATCTCTTACCTTTCCTCTGCAATGACATAATAGTATATGCAATGTGAGAGAATTTCCCGATGAACCTCCTTTCGTAACCTGCTAGTTACATAAATGACCTTAGTTTATCAACATTTCTAGGAATTTCCCATTGCATGATAGCTCTTATCTTCTCTAGATCCACTGTTATGCCTTCCTTTGAAAAAACATGTCCCAAGTAGTGTTCCTTTGTCTGAAAGAAACTGCATTTGCTAAGCTTGGACTACAACTAATGCTCTCTCAGCAATCTCAATACTCCCACTAAGTGCTCAACATAATCTTCCTCATTTTTAGAATATATCAAGATGTCATCAATGAATATAATAACAAACTTGTCCAAATAAGGATGCAACACACTATTCATTGAGTACATAAAGGTAGCTAAAGAAATAGTCAAACCCAATGGAACTACAACAAACTCATAATTCCCATACTTGTTCTAGAAAGCTATCTTGTATATTTCCTTTTCCTTGATGCGTACTTGATGATATCCAGATCTCAAATCAATCATGGAGAACACTACTTCTCCCTTCAAATGATCGAAAATGTCGTCAATCCTCGAAAATGAATATCTATTCTTGATGGTTACCTTGTCCAATTGCCTGTAGTAAATGCATAACTTAAGAGTACCATCCTTCTTCTTCACGAACAACATCAGTGCACCCCAAGGTGATACACTTGGCCTATATTATCTATGGGAACATCCTAAAATTATTGTAAGATCGGGTACCTGCTCAATACCTCTGCATCCCTAACATCCTTACCTTTATCACTAGAAATATGCACTACAAATAGCACACACCCTTTTCTGTGACTGTGTTTTTCCTACACAGTTGTCACCATTCTAACTGATATTTCCTTCTTCTTACCCTACAAGATTCTTTATTCTCAATTATCATCCAAACACTCAATATATTTGTCATAATAGTCCACCTTAGTCCTATGAAGATATATCCAGTCCATGCCAAAAGCATACTATATGATCCCAATGGAAATACATTCAAATGTGTTGATGTAGGCATACCATTCAACTCAAAAGCACAAGCTCTTACCCAATGATGAACTTGATTCTTTATAGCTATGGCCAACTATACTTATCAAGATTCTGCATGCACTTATTTATTCAAACCACACTTATCCACCAAGTCAAAGCTAACATAACTATAATTAGATCGAAGGTCAACAAAAATGGAAACAATTTGATCACAAAGCTTGCTGTCCATCTCAATGATACATGTTTGATGATCCGCTTTCCTGTTTTCCAGTGATGCATAGATATGAGGAGTGCTCTACCCAATATCCCCAATAGTCTTTGCCTCCTGTGCACTATAGATCTATGGTCCACCACCCTCATGTTGCAGATAATCCCTCCTAAGATGCTCCTTACCACGTCTAACACTGCAACCATCCTGTCACATCACCTGCATTCTGTTGTTGTGGCCCATGTCCCTGTCGAGCTACATTAGAATTCTTGTATGGTGAAACATTCTCTTTCTCTTCTGCATTATGTGGCCTTGTTATTTCTGGCAGCATTTACCTTTACCTTTATATTTATCTTTCCCTTTCCATCCATGTTGATATTTTGTCTTACTCTTTGATTGTTCATAACAATGCTTCAATTTCCTAATAACTTCCTCAAGTGAATGAGGCTCATCATATTCAATCCAAAATCTAAAGGCTAATGGCAATCCACTGACAAATCTCTGAACTTTAGCTTTCTGATCTTTAAGATACGGTACATACCTCAAAAGATCTAGGAATTTGGTCATATACTCCTCGACTGTCATCGATCCCATCTTAACATAATAGAATTCCTTGGCTTTGTTGTCGTAGTACCTTTATGACAAGTACTTCTTCCTTAAGAGTCTCCTGAATTCATGTCAACTCAAGTATTCTACCCTAATATCTTTTACCTGTATTACATCTTCCGACCAGATGTTTTTGTTCTCTGTGAGGTTGAAGATAGCTACACTAGCCTTCATATTCTCTGTGTACTCATGCAGTTCAAAAAACTTCTTCATCCCAAGTAACCAAGCCTCTACATCCTCTAACTTCTTCAAATCTACATCAAAATTAGATGGCCTAGATTTATTAAACTCATCCGGAAAATATATCATGTCACTCCTCCTGTAAGCATGATAATGGTGATGATCATAGTGCCTGTGACAACAAGAACCAGAATAGTACCTATGTCCATCACCTCTCCTATCCGGAGTGTCCAAGAACCTGCCGTCTCTAACCATGTCATCCCTATCTAACCCATGCCCACCATAAGATCTACTTCTATATGCCCCATTTGTTCTATCCTCCTTCCAATGGATGATCTGAAGTGGTCACTATCTCTGCAATTCTGAAAAACTTTGAAGTATTATTGCATTGAATTATGCTTGTTTCTCCTGTGCTTGCATGATTCTGTCATTATCTGCCTTGCAACTTGTTAATTCTTCTCTCAAGCTTCTCAATGTGTCTGCTAAGTTAGAAGAATTCCCAACACCATGCTTCTCATCTGATCCATAGGGAGAGTCTGGGAACTGTAGTCTACCAACTTGCTAGTGATCTTTATTGTTTTCTTCCTACAATTTATATCATTTCAGCTAAACTAAAACATAAAAATAATCAACATATCTTAGTATAGTTAAGGGAGCATAACTCATCTGCAAGATCAACCAAATTAGCACAACACATATATAAACATAGTCATAAAAACACATAAATGTCACCCTAACCATAGTCCAGTCATCAATGCATGACCATATCAATCACACATCATGACCTCATGCATGACAACTACAACCATGTCAATATATATATAATCAACATATGTACAACATGCATGCATACATGATACATACAAACAGTCTCATGCATAACCAGTCCATAACCAACCTATACTCATGATAAGCACATCCAACAACACACCATCCACTTGCAAATGGCGACACCACTACAACCATGACCAACGCCATGCATATGCAACAAAAACATAAACCATAAGCATAGAGAACACATCTGCCACCAATATGAAGGCATGATAAACATGACACCCATCCAATCTAAGGGGTGAACCATGCTCTGATACCACTCTGTAACACCCTCCTCCCACATTTACCGAAGTTAACCAATCCATTGGGGTAAACATGTGATGAGAGCCTACTATGATCTGATTAAACTCCCCATGTACAGTTAAGGAAGTGGAATTGACAAAACAAAACCAACTCGACCTTCTACACATGCTACAAAACCTCAAGGAGCCAACCAACCTTCCTAGGTGACCAACCCTTGAGGCAACCCAACATCTTACTGAACTAGAGCCTCAGTCGCTCACATCACATGGGTTTCATGTTACTGGGGCCCTCCATTCACTCCAACAACAAGGGCATGTAAGTGACTGGGGTATTTTTTAGCTAGTTAAGTGTCATCGACCCTGGATTCTATGCCACTTTTTCAAGGCTAGGTCTCAGGCCACTACCTAGAACTTCAAGAAACTTCCAAAAATGAAAAGTAACATTGAAACAATGATACAAATGAGAATACTTGAACAAAGACTTTAATGGACCACTACTAGCCATGGCATACATTTTGTAAAACATGTCGCAAATATGCATTATATAGGTCATAACAACATATTTGAGCATAGGGGTCTCACATTTATTTGAGAATTGCTAAGAAGCATTGATGCATTGTCACATTAGATGCATTATCATCTATTATTTCATATATTCATTGTTCATTCATTTACAAATCAAAACATGATGAGAGCCATATATCATCACTGTTATAAAACATACTTGTAACCACCATATAACCAACATAAACAATAAGGATACAACAACCATAGAATCCACATTTAAACCAGTACATTTACACAAAAATATCAACGATAAGGGACTCTTATTAATGAATGCAAAATCCAACCGAGTTTGGGACTTCCATGAACCACATGACCATAGATTGGATGAAACACATCTTTCTTTCAACAAATCACCCATGTTCCATATTACAAGCATGAATGTGGGACTCATAACCGAAAAGAATAACAAAGTGAGCATGGATGCCACCATATTTCTTCACCTACACCGAGAGGAATTTTATTATCTCCTAGTCCCTAGACTTTACCGCAACCCACTGTCCAATTTGGGGGTCACTAAGCCATGATCGAGACACCACCCTCTAGGTTTTATTGTATATCTTGTCATTGATTGGCCAAGGATTCCTAGGCCTAATCAAGGGAACCCGCCTCTAGGATTTACCATATATATCGCCATTCATCGGTCGAGGATTCCTAAGCCCACCGAGGCAACAAAAAAATAGGCTTTAGCACAACCCATAGTCTAGTTCAAGGGTTACTATGTCATGGCTTTACTGAAATCCATATTCTGGTTCAAGGATCACTATACCATGCATTCTTCCTTTTAAAGATTCACCTCACTCAGGTTCAAATCCATCTAGCAATCTAGCTCCACCAAAAAATGAGAACCCATCACCTCAAGGCTCTCTGAAAATGGAAAGGCTAGGCTAAAAAACATTATCACACCTAGAAAAACCCATGCCAATGACAATAAGAGAACCAAGAACACACATACATAACCATGCATTCCAAAACTAGCAAGGAAATCACACATGCAAATTGATACCTACAAATAATCGCAATGTAGCTGCTAGATCCTTCTCTTCCTCGCTTGATCCTTGCTTTCCTTCGCATTCTTTTCTTTTCTTGATCCAATGATGAAGTTCTCCCATAAAAATATAAGTGTCCACGAGTGTGTGAGAGAGATAATAGAGAGGAAGCTCCAAAACTAAACAGACAAAAGGTGCCAACTGATCCTCAAAAACCTTTTTATTAATGAGGCCTCCATTTTCTTCAACTTTCCATTATTTTCCTTCATTTTCCTCCTCACATGAAACCTGTGACCTTTCACCTTCCTTTTCTCCTAATTTCCATTATTTTCATAAATAAAATTTCAATTAATGCCTCATGCCTTTCCAAAGCCTTTACCATTTCCTTTGCCAATTTCCTTAGCCATAATAAACCAAATCAACACCCACATTAGGATGTCTTACCCAACATTTAACTTGGAATAAGTGTCGCATAACCGTGGTTATTATTTTTCCTTTATGAACTTTTATTACATGGAGTTTTCACCAGGGTTGTTACAAAGAGATAAAGAAATTTGCATTTGGTCAAATGGATTACAATTTGTATGTTCCCAGGAATGTTCACAAAGAAAATTGTGTAAATATACATTTCAGTTGGCTGAGCAGGGCTTTTTTTAAGCCCGAGGAGGAAAGGATAAAGAATTTTTACAATGCCTCTAAACCTCGCCAACCAGTCAACTTTGCATGTACATCACAGGTTACTCCTCAGCCAGAAGAAACTTTGGAAGCAGAACCATTAGTGAGGCACAACCCAGTACATGAAAAGGGGAAGTGAAAGTTTGTGCACAGTCCAGCAGAAGAACAAAGACATAAATGGAAAGCAGATCCTATCATCTTAAAATTGGCCATAACAGCAGAGAGGAGGAAGAATCAAAGCAGAAGGAAGAACAAGAATAGAAGGAACGAGAATAAAAGTAAAGGTAAGAAGAAGAATAAAGACAAAAGAGAGAAGAAGAAGAAGCAACACTGAAGCGAGCTAAGGAAGAACAAAATCAACTACGAGAAGAAGAGAGCAAGCAATTGCAGGATAAGGAACTTTCTCAAGAGATTGAAGATCTAATATTAATTGCGGATATGGAGGTGGAACCAGAGAAACAAAACCAATAGGCTGATCTCATGTTGAGCACACAACAAATCACTACTCAGTCTCCCCTTACTCCGATAACAGAGAAAGATACGACCAAAGAAGAGGAAATTGTTCCTCTTGATGATGATTCATTCATGGATACATACAATCTAACTTATGATGAGCTTCATAACAAGATTGTATAAGAGAGAAAGAAACACTTTCCAGACGATCTCACATCTCCTATATTCCTTAGAGAAAGGGTTATTGTGACAGATACTAAAAGGAATCCAAAAGCCATTGTTGCAGCCAACTTTGCCTTTGCAAGTGCTACCAAGTCAAACATAGAGTATATCATGGCTGAGAACATATAGATGGAAAATAACTTATAGGAAACAAGTGGAACAACTCCGAGCAAAGGTACAGAAAGTAGCTCCTGCTCAGGTGTATCTAGAAGAACTTAAGGAAACCATTCTTGTTGAAGTATCAACATTGGGAGAGACCATGAGAAGCCTTTACGAGGAGCTTTCTACTATGCATAAAGTAGTTTTACGCTTGCAAAGAATGTAGTAGAAGTGAAAAGATAATGCTAAATATCTCAAGCTTATTCATACAGCCATATCTATCGTGCATGAGTGGGCAATGTATCACAAAGTTGCGCCTCCCGAGTTGGTGAAGAAGACAAGGCAACAAGTTGAGTTTGAAAAAGCGTTTGAATGCCAATCCAGAGTAACAAATAGGTCACCTCATTCATTGCCAAAATTCAAGACTCATACGCATAGTTGTACAATAGTGTGGATTTCATGGTGAATTCACACAAGATCCCTTCAGTTGGCTCACTCACCAAAGCAAAATACAAGAATAAAGTTAGGTAGGAGGTTGAAGAATACATGGAACAACTCAGGCATATTTCCTCCAAGGAAGATCTAGAGGTGAATATGCATGTTATGCAAAAATATGTTGGTGGCCCTATCTAGATAAATACCATGTTGCTCCTCTTGAAGAAGGAAACGCAGACTTGTTCCCATCACACAGTTTGGGAAGTCATCACACAATACAATGCTTGGTACCACTATGTGACTGAGAAACTACAAGTTGAATTGGTTGAGATGGAGTTTCCCCAAACTCAAGCTTGACTTGTTTTTGTCTTACTAAGCTATCTAGTTGAATCTACCCAATTTTGTCTTATATGGGTATGAGTATATTGTAATATTATTTTGTAATTAATTATAAGTTAAATTCCAAGTGTCAATTTTGGAATGTGAAAAGTCATTTTGTAATGAATTCGAAAGGTCATGGTTGAAGGAAGTCAAAGAGACATGAGGGAATTCCAAGAGTCACATAGGGGAGATGATTAGTCATCTCATTTGTTATAAATATACTCACATAACTCATGTTAAGGAATTTTGGTAAGGCTTTTGGCTTAGGATTAGAAGCTTGGGAGTTTCGTTGAGAGAATTGGCTTCTCCTTGGCATAGAGGGAGTATCTTTCTTTGGAGGAGAGGGTGTTGGCTTCATGTTCCACTATTGGGACAAGTGGTTTGACAATTTTATATGTATTTTTGGAACTTTCACTTTAATAAAAGCTCAAAGTTGGCACATTTTCATGAATATGTTGTGAATACAGTAGGACTATTCCTGTTATGTTTGCAATATGTGTTATTTCATTTACGCCACTGCCTATGAACTATTTCATTTTCATTAGTATGAATCTTGTTGAATGTGTTTTGTTATGTATGTTAATCATGGTTATCTTGTGAGCTATTTTGCAAGTTAATTTATAATTCCTTTTATGCTTGCGTGTTCCTTTCAATATGTGTACTATTACAAGGCTTCTAAGGAGCTCACTCACTTTCCCTTCATCCCGCTAGAATATTTCATGCATTTCACTTTACTCTTCATAGAGCTATACACTTGTTTCACAAAAGTCATGAATACATCATTCTATGCATTATCATAACTAAGGCATGCCACTAAAACCCACTATTTCGGCCACAAGGTCATATTCCGGATGTGGATCCTACTCCAAATGGCATGAGGTCTAATCAAGACTTCATATCAGGGAGACCCCCTGAATGTTAGCAGGTCCAACACCATCAAAAATTATGTAGGACGTTACCTATGGATCTGGACTAAGAAATTCGTTGCAGACAAAGATGACTTCTCAATAGCTCCTGTGTAGATTTTTATGTATTCACTGTCATGGGAGTTTTGGGATGTGGATATATTATCAGGCATTGGGAATGCATTTGAACACTTTGTCAAGATGTCTGAGATGACCAAACAAGAACAAATATATATCTTATGCATAAACATGCATCTACATGAATATTCCAAAGCTATTGCTAGAATAAATAGACATCTACTATCAGGATGAATTGTGGAAGAAGATGCTCAACTATGAACACATTCCTTTTAGATGTCGGTGATGCCATGAATATGGCCATTTATACAATAGTTGTCCTCTGGTGGCTTCAAATAACTCAGGCCCAATATGATAATGGGTTCATGGGGGTAGAAAGGAATATATGTTAACCTAAAACCCCTCCACGTGAGCTAGAACTCTTAGGGGCAGAAAGAGTTAGGAGAGAAAGGCTCTATGCATAACATATATGAGCTACTAGAAGATATGGAACCCGATGACTTGATTGAGACTAAGAAGTTGCCATAGGTAGAGATGAAAGACCCTTAGGGACCTCCCTCCTCATCAACCTATCCACCACCATCCTTTGAAAACTAAATGTCAGAGCCTACTAATTTCTAATCTTCGACCTAGTTGAACACTGACTCAGCTAACGAGCTGTAATTTCCACCTATTTTCCTTCACACAACACTAGAGTTGACAATGTAACTCCCCAATAAGGTGTAGGATATGGATATGAAATCTTTGAATCTCCAAAAATTAGCAAAGGCATGGAAAGGTAAGGACTCATTCACTCTACTTGAGCACTAGCTATGCTTATTGGGAAAAGCTTATCTTAAGTACAGACATGTTGTAGTGAAATCCAAGCCGAGGACATAAGGCAGTGAGTCATTACGAGTACAGAATCATTCGCTAAAGGACCCAACAAGGCCGCACAGGGAAGAACAAAAGAGGGGACAAAATAGCAATTTACACTTGTTGGATGAGCTCAAAGGAACATTAGTCAATTTAAAGTCAGATAGGGTTATCTTGGAGGCTTTCTGAGGCTCCAACAAATCTCAACCATGAAAATCATTGCATGGAATGTGAGGTGTCTGAATAGTAGGGAAAACAAAATCTCCTTATAGATAAATAGCAACCAAAACACCCTTCAATTATTCTAGTTTAAGAAACTAAATCACCAGGTGAAATCCTCTCCAATAATAGGGATATAAAAGGTGTGGAGGGGGTGGTTGCACATGTGTTCTAAAGTGCATATGTGCCCAAATGTAACGAGCCAAAAATTGATAATGGCCCATGTACCTCTAGAAATATATAAGGTGTAGAGGGAATGGAAAAATGTATTGCATGGATGCCTATGATTTAAGGTGGTTTAATGCATAAGGAAATGACTTAGTCACTAGGATTAAGGTTCAAAGGGGATGGAGCCACATGAAAGAGTTATGGAAATAAGTAGCTTAGTGATGAAGCATAGAGGAGGTTAGGGATTAGGTAGACGTGGGGGCCTAAGGGTAGATGGGGCTAGGGTTAAAGTGGAGGTAAGGTGATAGGCACATAAGGGGCTGGCAGTGGAGTAGAGGTGATGTCACATGGGAAGATAGGGTTAGGGGATGGGAAAATGTGGGGATGGAAGGGTGGAGGGGGATATAGGTTTGATGTAGATAGGATCCTAATAAGGAAGTAGGCTAGGGGTGGTGATTTGGAGCCAATAGTTAAAGGGACTAATGGAAAGAGGTATGGTTCCTATGGGTGTAGGGTGCTAGGGACTTGACGGAGATAGAGGCCTAATAGGGAAGTGCACTAGCAGTGGTGGTTGAGAGCCAATAATTGAAGGGACTCATGAGAAGGGGTATGGGGCCTAGGGGTGTAGGGTGATAAGGGTTTGATGGAGACAGGGGCCTAATAGGGAAGTAAATTAGGGGTGGTGATTGCGAGCCATAATTAAAGGGACTCATGGGAATGGGTATGAAGCCTATCGGTGTATGGGACCCGGAGTTATGGGAACAAGCTTGGGCCCAATGGATAAGGGGCTTGAGGGGGTAGGGAATACATTTCCTAATTATAGAAGTCCATGTGTGGATGAGGCTAAGTTTTTTAGATGCTTTGGGCCTAGAGACAAAGTGTAAGTCATTAGGCCTTATGGGCAGTGGGTATAGAACCCCATGGGTGTTGGGGATATGAACCCCAAGGATAGAGGGGTTTAAAGCCCCAAGACCCATAATTATTGCTAAAAAATACTAGTGGTAACTATATACCTAGTTAGAAAAAAATGATGCTAATGTTGGGTCATTTATGACCATTAAGAGTGTTTTTCTTCGCCCTAGAAGCTTGTAAGCTTCCTTTAGAGCCTAAATCATGGGTTTATTCTCCTATCCATATCTAAGCTCTAGATACTGATAGTAAATGTTCAAGAAATCATAATTCTAAATCTCCCCATCAAAAGGCCAAGGATCCCCTTGAATATTCCTTTATGGTGGGTCAACTTGTTATTGATGGCACTAGATGCCTAAAAGTTTTCTTTGGCACATTATTGTAAAACATAGCTTGTGAATGCTTAGTGAAAAGGGCATCTGTGCATTCTTAGAATGTGCATGCAATTTTAATAGAATGTGCATGCTCTTTTCATTTAATTTTTTTAAGTGGGAGTGACAAACCTCGTTATTCGGTAGTTTGGTCTAGAAAAACATTAAATCTTCCGTTTTTCTAAATACTTCTCAATAACTCCAATTTTCATGCTATTTTGGTATAAACTACACAAATTCATCGTAGATGAAATAAAGTCGACTATGTGGATTCCATATATATAAGTAGTTTACTAGTTTCAATATATTTTTTGTATTAACATATATCATAATTTTAAAATGCATACCTCTTTTATTCTTCTATAATTTTTTTATCATTCTAAATATTTTTAAAATCACTGTAGCATAAAAACATATTTAAAATATAGAAAAAATATTTGATAATTTTATGACTCTCATATGTTGCTAGAACACAAGCCCTTAAAATTAAAACATTATAAATTTTGAAAAATCAACACAACATTAGAAAATTAAAACATTATAAATTTTGAAAAATCAACACAACATTAGAACACTGTGTTCTTTAAAATTTTATATTTTTATTTTCAATATCCCATCATTAACTTAGTCAACATAGGCATGAATTGAAACATATGTATGAAAATAATGTATCAATTTTATAAAATCTTAAATTTCACAGAGTCCTTTACAAATTAATAATTATAAATTATATAGTCAAAAGCTAATTCAATTTCCTACATTTCATCTTTTTACTCCATATTCAAATTCATTAGCGAAAGCATGGAGTTGGGTTACACATTTTGGTGAAATAGATCGTGTTTTGGTGGAAAAACAATGGTTTGATCGATCTTTTTTTAAGTGCTCGATCGAGCTCCTTGGACGCTAAAAAGGTAGCTTGATCGAGGGTTAAAAACTAACCTTCATCGAGCTATAATGCTCAATCGAGCTATAGCACTCGATCGAGCCTTAAGGCTCAATCAAGCTTTTTCTTTTTAATATATACCGCTCCCACAGCCAGCGCGCATCATTTGCACAGACCACGGAAGCTCAACAGAGAGTGACAATAGCTCGACCAAGAGTATTGGCACTCGATCGAACAATGGAGCATTCAAATCAATCTTGCCAACCACTCCACCAACGTCACAAAGGCTCAAACAAATGTAAGTATTCTATCCTTTGTCTTTCTTATTTTTTTTTCAAAATGTAACAAATTAATTAAAAAAAACAACAACCATATACAAAAACCATGAAAATTAATTAATTAAAAAAAAAAAAAACCTTCAAAATAACTTAGAAAACCAAAAAACCAACCTAGAAAACCATAAAAAAAAAAACCCTTCAAGACAACCTAAAAAACACTTCAAAACCACAAAAGAAATTATAATTTAAATTTTATGTTTGTTTCTTACTTACAATGTTATATTTATTAAATGCATATTTTATCAATTTGAATGGTAAAAACATTTTTCTTAATTATTTTAGGTTTTAAATTTTTTATTTAGGAATCTTGTGAAATAAATTTTCATTTTATTTTTATTTTTTTTATTTAAAATGTATTTGACATTTCTAGCAAATTAAACCGAAAATATACCCCAAAAAACTCCAAAACAGAAAACAACCAAACTATAACCAATAAATA
>APFE030096892.1:30092-41269 GCA_000404065.3 Pinus taeda
TATTGGACACATAATTCGCTAAGGGTTATGGCGAGGAAGTTGAATAGCCAAGGGGAGTCTACGATACCTTGGAATATGAATCCAAGAATTACTCCAATATACTATAAATGTATATCATGTGAACAAGAGATGCATCTAATGTTTATCCTTCATATCTGTCTTCGCCATGGTTATGTTTAACATGGTCCTAAAGTGAGTTTGAGTCACTAGTTCTACTAGTTCTGTGGCCTTTGGGTTTGTAAATCACAAAGTGTGGAAATTTCACATCATCAGGCTTCACAGTAATGGCATAATATCAACGAGTCGAACAATATCAGAATGAGGTATTCTATACATTGTGTGCTATTTATGCCCTTGTGGTTGTTGTGGTCCTTGTGCAAATCATACGCATTCAATTATGATTTCTAAAATGTGGCTGGACTACACAAAAGTGGCATAATATCAACGAGTCGAACAATATCAGAATGAGGTATTCTATACATTGTGTGTTATTTATGCCCTTGTGGTTGTTGTGGTCCTTGTGCAAAACATACGCATTCAATTATGATTTCTAAAATGTGGCTGGACTAGACAAAAGGTTTTTCATCTCATGAAAATCCCTCTTCCTATAAGTTTCCTATTTTTCTCACAATGGTCCACTGGGATTAGAACCTGAACTAGCTCTATTATCTAGGCTTGAATTTCAGCATTCGTTTGGCTGTCTCTACAATATTTGCGCTTTTTTTTTTGTGCATAGTGATGTCCATCGTCAAAGATGTTAAAGGCGTGTAGAAGTTTATCCACCAGACATTCAAAATTGTATGTCTTGCATGGCTAGTGTGTCCTAGTGCCCATTTTTCTACTTGAAGTTTTTCCTCTCAACGACCAGTGACCATTCATTCCTTTTGTTATCTCTTGTCTACTCAAAAGTTGATGTCGATTGGTAATATTTTTAGATGGCATGGCTGAGAATAACGTCTCCACAGTAAGAATTCTTTGAATTGGAAAATCGAATCCTTTTGAGTTGTAAACTCTTTGAGCACAACAGTCGAAACCCAATCCTTCCATCACTGTCATACACATGATTCTTCCATCTCTAATATTCTTCCGTCCCTCAAGTTTTCCATTTCTATGTAACTGCTCCATTTATTCCTTCGAAAATACATTTAATTTTTCATTCATTCCAACGCCTATTACCGAACTTAGACTTCTCTTCTCGCGTGTGTTACCTGCTATACTCAACGCTTTTTGGACACATCAACATTCTTTCTATGTGAGACATTCTACTCAACATTTCTCTGCAAGCTATGTGTTTTCAACGCACCCGAAGGCCTGAGTAGTAATAAAAACCTTGGTGGTTTGGTGTCATTGCAAGCATTCTAAATAATTCTTGAATTTCATGTCAAAAGTGTTGGATACCATTCAAAGCCAAGACTCCTCTTTCTGGATTGTATGTTGTTGAAGGCACTCTAGCCATCTATGATAAATTCAACGTAACCTCTAGGAGAAGGTAGCATCCAAAGCTACCTAAAATTTGCTTTGGGAGAGCTCGATACTGGGATACGACCATAATAAAACTCAAGAAAAGGTTAAACAAAAGGCGCAAACATGTATAAAGTTTCCAGTCTTAGTGTTTAATTTGTTGGAGAATGAAACGATGCATTTCTTGGATGATGATACGATGCATTGAAGTGGTTGTAGTCCCTTTGAGGGGAAATTTAGCCTTTTCCATAGTGTTTGTGATCACTGATGTGAAGGAAACTATGCATGCTACAACGTTGTGTAACAAAAAGATATAATATAAGTGTAGTAGTGAGAAAATCACCAACCAAGTCGACTGTATGGTGTTCCTCCTCCATTAAATTCATAACGAATGGGATGCATGTTTAACTATGGTGCTTCATCAAATTCTATCCGGTTATGTATCAAAGAAATCCCATGTAAAATTGCTCATGAAGCTTTTCACAAAAGCCATGTTTTTCAAGGTGGTTCCTTGATTCAATTACTCTTTGCCCGGACACTCGCAGAAGTAGTGCAGAAGAGGTGGCATAAAGTCCATGTATGGTAAAAAACAATGCAATCTTCGTCTCCCTCATCAAAGCATTGGGGCTGCACATTTTATTATTTTTCTGCCCTGAAATGAGCTCTTCCAAACCGAATGCCATCTTACGGGAAGCTTAGTTTCATGCACAAAATACTATGCCCAAAGGCGATTAAAGTATCCCCAATAGAGAGTTCCTTTTAGTTGAAGAAGGACTTAAAGAGTGGCGAGTCCACGAGTTCTATGCTTTGAAGTGAGCAGTCAAAAATCTATACCTAACATTGTATTGGAATATTTGTAACGTTGTAAAGGGACAAGTTTGATGGCAGATTTCTTGCAGTTTTTAAGTATTTTTACCTAGAATATATATGTAAGTTTTTGAGCTTACCTTGATGCATCTAAAAGTGCAAGATTTGAGTAAGAAATAATTATAGTGCTCAAATTGCTTCCTGGTCTAGTTCAAGGATCTTTTGGACTCCTTGCACACAGGTTATTTGGTGCACAATTACAGAGAATATTGCAGTGTCTGTGTATTGTTAGTGGGTGTTGGTTTTCCCTCATTGGATCATAGTTGTGATCTGTTTTTTAAAAGGTGTCATTTTGATTATGGAGAAAATGGATCGAATTACTAAAGTATTAAAGTTCTTAACAACTTTGATACATTCCATGGATTATGATACAATGAAAATTAATAAGAAAATTCTTTGTGATATTGAAAATTGTCTGCATAATACACAGGAGCATATAGAATTTCTTGAGCTTGAATCTCAGCTTCAGCGAGAAGAATTAAAATAGAATATTTTTTATTCTGAACCTATTTTTGTTCAAAACATTGAGACATACTCTCATTAACAACAAGTCAATAATGTTGAAGTTCATTCAAATTCAGTGCCCAATGAAGAAACATAGTTGCATACACTTCCCAAGACCATCATCATAGCTTGGGAAGAGCTTATCCATAAAAAGAACATAATTGGTCTTGGATATGACAAGGATGTGTCCTTTCATATTCCAGATTATTCAAAACCCATACAATTTCAAAGTGTTGTATTTATTTTTGGCAATTCATTTTCAGTTGTTCCAAATCCTACTCCTCTTCCATAGTAGCCACAACAAAATGTTAAATGCCAACATTGTGATAGAGTTTTCCATATGAAATATCATTGTTTTGATCTTCATCCTTGTGAGCATTGTCATAAAACCACTCAGTTTTCAAAAAGACGCTTCAGAAACAAACATCTTGCAAGAACAAAGATTCACCTTAGATGGATCGCTTCTTAGCAATGGGCTTCAACAACCAAGAAGATATTTTAGTCATATGGCATAATTTCTTCTAGATTATTGAAAAGTCTTGCAATTGAGTTTTCTCCACCATATTACCTTATATCTAACAAAGGAGAAGTGATGGTCATTTAAAAGCTTCAAAACCACATCAAGCGAGCCTGAGCCACAACCTGTCTTACCAAATTCAAAGTTGTAGCTAGAGACAAAGATGCCCCTAAGCATGCCTTTGGTTGGTTTTCAGCCTTAAACCATCTATTTGGGGTTGAGACCTCCCTTTTCAAGTTGAGCTTCTCCTTCTTCAAAGAATTGGGGAACTTCATCTAGCAGAAGACCTCACCTTCTTGCCCGTTCTGGAAGAGTTCTAGGAATTTCATTCCAGAGTTGGTGGTCATCCTTAAACCACCGCAAGTTGTAGATCTCCCTTTTCCAGGTTGAAGGTCTCTCTCTCTCTAAAGCATTAGGAACACTTCCTCTAATAGAAAATTTCAACTTCTTGCTAGATTTAAAAGAGTTTCAGCAAATGTACCAAGCGTTCCAGTGTTGGTGGTCATCCTTGAACCACCCCCCATACTAACATTTCAGGGAACACATTCATCCTAGTGTAGCCATGCATTTTTGCACATTTTGTATTACAAATCGCTTCTTGGACTCACACATACCCCTTCGGATTAAGGGGGGAATGTTGGACACCTAATTCGCTAAAGGTTATGGTGAGAAAATTGAACAGTCAAAGGGAGTCCAAGAGACCTCGGAAGATGAATCAAAGAGTCACTCCAATGTACTATAAATGTATATCATGTGAATAAGAGATGCATCTAATGCTTATCCTTCATATTTTGTGTTCGCCATCGTTATCTTTAACAATAATTATATAACTAGATACATAATTTAACTATTATGTTATAACATCATATATATATATATATATATATATTATATATATATATATATATATATATTATATAAGTTCATGTTTCAACAATATATCATTGATAGATACATTAAACCCATTGTGAAAAGTACATTTAGTCTAGTGAGTAAAAACATTTAGACAATTTTCTAATTTGTACCACATTGTTTCATTACGTAGTGTGTTGTACAAGAAACATTGTCTTTGTGTGCTTGAACCTGGTACATGTCATGTGTCAAAGTCAAACATTAAGAACTTAATGTCCATTGTAGTATTTATTTGCCATGAAATTTTATTAGTTTTATAAATAGGTTTATTTCAATTTTTTACATATATATTTACATATTTACGCGCTATGAATAAAATGCATTATTTAGAAATGAGAAAAAGTGTGAGGGTAGTTTTGATCACTTCTTTTGATTGTGTTTACATGGAACTCAATGTACTTTGGTTGATAAATTATAAAAAAACATGGACTCTAAAGTTTATGAATTTAGGTTAAGATTATTTCGCTTGAGTTTAGAAATGGTTTTTTTGTCAACATTTTTTTCTTGGATTAGTTTATATGTATTAATGTAATATACTGATGCATAGCATATACACATCCTAACTGTAGGCCATCGTAGTGCGAGAGGTTCTGTTATATGTGGGCAGGTTCGCGATAGATCACGCAACCACTGAGAGTTCATGTGCCCCTTGTAGATCTTGCCTTCAATGCCAGTTGAAGTGTTAAAGGCAATGTTTATGTTTCTATTGATGACCATTGTACATCCAATGGATCTTCTTTGCGCATTTTAAGTACACCTAATACATTTTTAATTCCTCTTTAAACTTTGTGTGTTTATGTCTTGAAATTGTCCTTAATTTTCAAATTGTCTTCAACTAATGTGTTTGAATTTAATGTATATGTTGTTATGCTTCAAGTTTGTTAATTATATATATATTTTAAATTATGTTATGATTTTAAGGTCCTCGACAGGTCAAAGTTGAGGATTAGAGTTCAACATCAATCCCTCCGTGGGAAGATGCTATAGTTCATATCACATTAGAGGATGTTATGACCCGTCATACACATATCACATTAGAGATAAACAATATCCCTACCAATTTTCCGACTCATCTTGCATTGCCTTTGATGCTTGATAACTTCTCTAGGTTGATCAAGACATATCAGAGGTAGGTCCCACATAACGACATATCATATTTGATATAAAGGTTTAGAAATAATGAGGTTAAAGTCTTAGATTCTTGGGAGGTAGTGAAAGAGGCCACCAAAGACATTGATGTTCATGGGGAGTTGTTCGACATCCCTCTAGATCTCCCTACTAGACATAAAGGTATGATACCACTGAAATATTTTAGTAATGTTCATGCATCTCCTTTCATGTATGATAGATTCATTGGAGCTTGGGGCTAGTTCCCCCACCATAACCAGGTTGCCATTTATTTTTCCAAGAATTTATATGCAGAGTCTGTATCACATATGAGGTCGAATTACACTGATATCAAATCTCATTATTATGGACCCAACTTGGGACATACTTATGAGCATTAGGGGGCTCGTATGGACCCTGGGCATGTACCACCACCTCTGAGATTCTTGCCAATACCATCTTGGACCTTGGTATTACTGACAGAGCTAGAGGAGTTGTCACAACTCGGTGATGAGACACGGGAGACTATTGCAGAAAGCATGCGAATGTCATTGGCTAGTGCGCATGTTGCATTGGATGGAGAGATTATGAGACCACCACCATTGCCTCATGGCCCACTAGTTCCCTTATATGATGATGCATTTCTCACAAGTTTACCCTTTCACCAGCTTTTGACATATGTATGTATGTATCCTGATGACATTCGTGAGCCTTGCAGGGTGCATGACCTGCATGACACAAACCAGGTACATATATATATGACACTTTTAACTATTATTTGATCAGCCAGGCCATCCTCAACCAGAGCATGTTTTCATGGAATCTCCTCCACCTCCACCTTATATGTTCATTAATGTGGATGAGAGTCATTGTGTACAACCAAATGGACCAACAATTGAGGTAAAAAAAAATTATGCCTAATATTTCAATATTTTCTTTTTTTAAGTTACACATATATGTTAATTAATTTGTATACAACTATAATTTTTCCTTGCCATTGTGTACACAGGGCCATATGCAAAGTGTCATTGATGCCACTATTATGTGGAGACATGAGTGGGATGATGGGTTTAGAGGAATCGATGATGCAGGTCCATCGATGCAGTCCCCAATCATCGATCCATGAGTAAGGGAGCACTAAACCTAGATTCATGATCGAACGCCCATCCTATCTAAATTGTATTTTCATTCAACTGAGGTTAATAGGTTCATGTATATGTAATGAAAAATGTGGTTCAATATCATATATTTCCATATTTTTTAATTTTTTATTACAAATAATGATCTAATTAGTTTGAGTTTGAATGTGTTATATTACAATACCAGCTTATGCATACTTACTTTGCGTTGCAAACTCACATAAGAGTTCTGTTGGTACTTATAGTGTCATAGTTTGTATATTTCAGGCTCATTTCATAGGGAATATTCACATGTGTGATACAGACTTTGTATATTTTCATACATGGTAAGTTTATGGATGTACATCATGGAGATTATTATTTATGGATGCTTATTATTTCAGTTTATGGATGTTCATGTGATATTTGTAATTTGTATATATTTTCATATGGATTTTTTTATTAATACATGTATCCACTATTTTAGTTTATGGATTTTTATAATCTTGTTTATGGATGCTCGTTAATTTTTGAAGTTTATGGAATATATTAAAATTATTTCGCTAATTTAATAATTTTTATATATACTATAACTTTTATTAGTAAAATATGCATTCAATTTGATTTCTAATTTCATAGACTAAGAAAATAAGTACAATCTTAAGTTATGATGATGTCACTTTAATACTTAAAATGAAGTAAAATATATCATGTACCAATTAATGTTGAACATGGAAAGAATTCATATTGGCTTGTAGAAAGTGTCTTTTAGTGCAATCAACATGTATGTTATTACAATTCAATTTAAAAATAAATTATTTAGATTATGAAGTCTATTCATATATATATATATATATATATATATATGAAAATTTTTTGTGACCCCCCCATATACCATTACTGGATAATTAAAAAACGCATAATAGGATTGAAACAAGTTTATTCAATTTTAATATTAAAAGACGTCATGTAAACGACAAATATGTTTTATTCAACATTATTTATTTTGAGATTATCTACAAGAGTTCAATGATAGCATGATATAAGTCAATCGTATTGAAATTTAATATATATAGGTTAAACAACAATATATGGAAATATTTCTATAATTTTATCTAATGTTATCAACTTTCCTAAATTTTCAAGTAGTTATCCAAGTATTTCAATCAATTCTTATGATGGAAATAAGTTTTATTAAATTTTTAAAAACACAAATATGATTGAAATAATTTATAAATTCAATTCTAAAAGATGTAGAGATGTATCCCCAATTGGGGTGTGATACAGTTAATAGATCTGCTCTGGACCTGCATCATGGGTACACTAGTTGATGAAGGGGTCGAAGAGTGGCTCACCCCGTGCCCTCACATGCTTGGTACTCAAATATGGGTGGAAGCGCACATGCTATTTCTTAATGGTTGTGCGACAAGCCAGTCGAAAATATTTCTCCAGGTGGTAAGGGCTCACAGCTCTAAGTGTTCACATGTTTCTCGCTTGTTTTTGGTAAGTAGTGGTGGTCTAAGGCTCCTGGTTAGAGTGGTCTCATATAGAAGGAAGGATCTGTTGGATAGTATTTTGGATGTCGCGGGTCTCCTCAGTTTAATATCATATTCTGTTGGGTATGTAATTATCTTTACTTCTCCTCACCAGTCATGCTATGCATCTCATTCTCCTATCTCTCGAATCTTAAGAGGCAAGTTTTAAAATATGGTATTTGCAAGGAAGTGGAACTGATGTTCATAAAATTGGAAAGAGTCCATTGTTTTATCCTTTGTGTTGTTTTCTTTTTAAGTGATTGTATTCATTCCCTTTGGAATACTATTATCTCGCATGGGAATGTATTTATTTCACTAGTTTGGAATTATTTGGTTGGTGCATGTCTGTTCGCTAGTGTTGGATATTTCATTGATTTGTCGATTCTGAGAATGGGAAGGAGTTTGAGCCTCTTATGTTTGATTTATTGAGTCTTTCTTTTGGGTTTTACTGTTAGTGGACTTAAGGAGACGGTCTATGGTGACCTCTTCCTTAGGCAGTAAACTTGTCTTGGTTAGACTCTGTGTATGTTCTTTGTTGGGCTCGAGGAGCCGAAACTCAATATTTTATGCTAGGGTTGGAATCCTCACTCTAACATCAAGCTTATTTCCTCTATGTTGTATTATTATTTCAGTTCCTCATGATTTTTGTAATAACTGTAACCCCAAGTGGACAGACTGCCCCAGGTTCGTGGTCCATCCAGTGAGGCTCAAGGATTTTTGAGTTCCTATTGCTTGGCTGATAATCATTATGGCTTGTCCAACCCCAGGTGCCATTTCTTTTGACAAAGGTCGCTATAGTTGGGGAAATAAAATGAGGAAGCGAGGGGGCAATATCCCAGCCCTAACGTGACAGCTGTGAGGTCATGGTCATAAAACAACTTCTAAGCTCATCCATGATGCATCCCATGCCTATCATATAGGTACTTTAACTCAAGTTCAAAAATTAATTTCAAATTGGGAAGCTAAATTGAACTAGTAGGTAGAAGTGGAATTACAAGTGGAAGATTGGCGTGACTTAGTTCCTAACCTGAGACATTCTAGAGGTTGCACTAACCATTATAAGAAAATTCTTCACCTCTATTGGTTGATGAAAAGCATTGTGGCCAAGGACATGATGAATTCTCTAGGTGGCTCTATTAAATTTGATCCAGGTTTCCAGGAAATTAAGAAAGAATTTTAACTCATTCAATTTCAAATTCAGTAGCAAAATATTCATTTAAGCCTCATCAAAAACACACCGTGTCTTCCTCAATCTAAATTAATAGGCTCTAGTGCAAAGGAGAAAACTTATGTGGAGTCCTCTGATGATTAACAGTATGCTTGCTTATGGTTGCACTCATTTTGGTTTAATTTTTTATGTTGTATATGTCGACTAGGATTTTATGTTATGGTTATTTAGCATGTAGATGGTTTCCAGAAATTCGGCCCTACAAGGCACTGGTAGACAAACTCAAACTATATTGTTTTTGGATGACATATAATGCAGTTCAATGGCCAACATAACTGATTTCTCAATGGGAAAGTTGAGGCCACCGAAATTCTTGATTATGGTTGTAACCTGCTCTTGCTAAAAGTGAATGAATGAAAAGGTCCTGCCAAGCTTACAAAAAAATAAGATGTAAAGATGTAAAAGTTACAAATACAAGTTTTATTCGATTTTATTTTGTTTGAGGTTAGTTATGAAATCTTAGTCATAATGAATATAGTCAATATTTTTTTTGTGCTTACATTGAAATCAATGCACAATGTTAAACTAAATACTTTGATATTAATGTACATATATCTAGTTAAGTCATTTATAAAAAAATCAACATCTTCATTGAAATCATTGCATCTAATGAAAGCAATCAAATAGGATGAAAAATCAACATCTACACTAAAATCAATGCATCTAATGCAAACAATCAAATAGGATTAGAAATCAACATCTACACTGAAATCAATGCACCTAATGTTGCCAGAAAACAAAAAAGATTAGATATCAACATCTACACTAAAATAAATGCATCTAGTGCTAGCAATAAATTGGATTAGGAATCAACATCTACACTGAAATCGATGCATCTAATGCAAGCTCAATCAAACAAGATTAGAAATTAACATCTTTAATTAAATGAATGCATCTAATGAAACCAATGAAATATAATTAGAAATCAATATCTACATAGAAATCAATGCATCTAATTTGGAAGAAATAAAATAGGATTAGAAATTAGCATACACTTAAATTGATGCATATAGTGCAAGCAATTTTCTTCCCTTCCCTCCCGCCCTGCCCTGCCATCTATATCATCATCTCCCTCCATCTCTCCCTCTTTTTCTCTCTATCTCACTCCCCAATAAACACATACTCTCTTCATATCTATCTATCACTCCCTCCCTCCCTTTTGCTCTCTTGTCTTCCCTTTCTCCCCCTTCCATCTATATCTCCTTCTTCATCTCTCTATATCACCTCACAAACATACACATTGTTTCTCCATATCTATCTATATCACCCTCCCTCTCCCTCCCTCTCTCTCTCTCTCTCTTTCTCTCTCTCTTCTCCCCTTCTATCCCTTTGTCTCCCCTTCTATCTCTCTTCCATCCTAGTCTCCTCTCTCCATCTCCCTTTTCAATTCCTCACTCTCTCTCCATCTCCCCTACTACTCCCTCCCTCTCTCTCTCCAACTTTCTCTCCCTATGTGTCTTTATTCTTACCTCCCTCTCTCTCCCATTCCAAATCCATCTCTCTCTCCCCCTCCCTCTCAAGTCCTCTCTCTCTTCCTTTTTCTCCCACCTCCCTTTGTCTCTCCCCTACGTCACTCGCTCACTCACTCTCTCTCTTGAGCTTCGTCCTACAATTCTATTGACTATCTCACTCCCTCTCTCATTCTATCTCCCCATTCTCTTCATCTCTCCTTCTTTTTCTTTCTATCTCACCCCAAACATAAACATTCTCTGTCCATCTCTTCCTTATCACTCCCTCTCTCTCTCTCCACCTTTCTCTCTCTATATGTCTTGAACTTCTTCCTTCCCTATCTTTTCATCCAACTACATCTCTCGAGCTCCCTCTCTATCTCCTCCACTCTCTCATATTCTCCCTCTCTCGATCTTTGTGTCTCACCTCTCTCTCTTACCCTTCTCTCTCACTCCCTCTCTCTATATTTCTTAAATATA
>APFE030096905.1:3902-40220 GCA_000404065.3 Pinus taeda
TTATCTCTGGGTACGCAAGTTCTCTCTACCTTGCCTGCGTGTACGCATTCCAAGCTCATTGTACCTGCGTACTTGTACGCTCTGTAAGTCAAGGGATGGATGCGTACTCCTGTAAAGGTCAAAAGGCGCGAGTTTCAGCTTAAAAAAGTTACTTGTGGTCACTTCTAGAGCATTCTAGAAGATTGTTTGACGTGTATTGAGCGCCTCCAGATGGTTCATGCATCCCTATGATAGAGGAACTTATCCCATCAAGAGAGGAGCTACCCCATCCAAAAGAGGGAGTATCCCATTGATGTTGTAACTGAATAACTTCCTCTAGAACACTATAAATACAGGCATTGGGCCAAGGGAGGGGAGGTTGAAAGCTGAACATTCCAAAGGGTAGATGCTGCTGGAATTAGGACTTCCATTGTAAGCTTGTGAGGAGAGATTACCATCCTTTCTTGTTTCATTTGGAAGTGGGTGAGCTTGTCAAAGTATAGGAAAACTCTTGCTGGACCCTGGGAGGAACTTGCACAACACCAAGGCTCAGGTTGTAATGGTTTCTTTTTTGTTTCCTTAATACAAATAAGTCCATTCTTCTCAATGATTTGTTGTTAATGAATTGTTTCATATACTCCTTGGTCTATACGTTGAATATGCTTTGTTTTATGGAATATTCAGGTGTGATGTAATCGTTTGATTGTTAGTGTATGCAGGTTTCAAAGTGAAGGAGGAGCTCATCCGGATCAGTGAGGCTGGACTGCTACAACGAGCGTTGGACTTGAGGTAGGATCAAACAACACTTGGTTTCTCATAGAATAATGCATGTTTAGAGAAGGATTGCTCTTAATTGTCTTGTTTGTCACTAGAGATTCTTAGACTCCTAGGGAGGTTAGTTTTGTCCGCAAAAATAACTATTTTCGCATGACAAGGGGAATCTCATGCCATATATGGCATAGTTGGAACCCTTTCACAACCTCTTGTATATGCTCCACCTACAATGAGTTATGGTCACCCTGAGGTAGGGACCAATTCCTCTTACATTTATCTATCCCCCAATATTCCACATGGAAACTCTTATCCAGGATTGAGCATGTCATATGTATATCCCCATCTGCATCAACAGATGCTATGGTCAACTATTGCACCACGTTTTTTTCCCAATTTTCCCCCATCTCCCTATTATCCGTATGCACTACCTAGTATTCCAGCCCCTCTATCGCCAACACCCTATCTCCCCATATCGACTCCACCTCTTGCACAACAACGACCTCCTCCAGAAGGTCAAGTGTATGTGCAGCAGACCACAACCAATCACCTGAACCCCAAGAAAAGGAACAAGAAGAAATGTAACTAGAACCAACATTCCTGAGGTAATAAAGGTAGCCAGGGTCCACCACTCAATAAACCTGAGGGACCCCAACCTAATCCTGCAACCCAGTAATAGGGCAGATAACCCAATTAAAACAAGGGTCTTCATGCGAACAAAACTTGTGCCTGTTGCGATGTATATGGCCATTTTACTCATGACTGTCCCCTTTTACCTCAGATGCATCAAGTATGTGAAAATCAAGTAGTTACTTCTCAATGATCACAAATAATATGTCCTCCTCCCCCTCCTACTTCATATCAACCGACAATGCTTACAAATCATTTTCCTCACCAAGGATATATTGATTCTCAACCTACATAAGTTCATTTAGCTCTACTAGATCCACCATCTCGTCCTCATGATTATCATATTCTTATGATGAATTCTGATTAGGTCAATATTGAGCAAGTGAACCTCTAGACTCAACCACACCAATATGACAAGCCACTCGTTATGTCACTGATTGAGTCCCAACCCCAAGTTTCTAGAGAGCCTTTGTCATCATCTAATGGTACCTTACATCCCTCTGCCTAAGGTAGAGGTTATTACCAAGATCTCCAAAGTTTCATTATGTTGAAACATTACTTCTATTAAAGGGTCCATATGTATAACATAATAGATTACTTGGTGCAGTCTCCTACTGCCAGGTCAATGGTGGAAGTTCTCCAAATGTGCCTATCCAAATGAAAATATATACTCTATGCTTTGTGTGCTTTCGATCCCCAATATGATTATAATATTCTATCATGTTAAAAAGTCATAAAATCATCCCCTACCTTCATCCGTTTCATTTCAAATACCAGTCTTCATTTGAAATGCCATTGTTTAGTGGTGTATTATAGATGAAGGTTCCTCCACCTATGTGATTATTGCTAGTGTTCGGAAGAGACTTAGTTCCATAGACATGACCCCATCCATCATCACCCTCCGTGCTTGGGACAATCATTCCTCACATCTCCTTGTCTTATATCGTGATTGTCCTATGACTATTGCGAGCAAGACTTGTCTCTATTGACATTGAAGTCATTGATTCTCCCTTAGAATATAACATCCCTTTGGGTTGTATTTATACCTATGCTATGTCATATATTGCATCTATGGTTCATTGTAATATGTTCTTCCCCCCCAATCGAAATATCCTCATTGTTGATCAGTTGACGTACTATGATCCAAAATCCTAGACTTCACCTCAGTCCAACACCTCATCTGTGACTAACAATAAGACTATTTTCTCCCTCACCAATATATCTCCTAGATTTTAAAAATATTCCAGTTTACTTGGTGCTTACTATGGTACACCACCTACTCGTTCTAAGCCTAGCTCGTCCAGTGTTTTCATGCTCCAAGCATCACAGGCCACCCACAAATGGTCTAGTATTCCTTCACAGCAGCCAATACCTTCGGAACCTGTTGTTCCTTACTGAGCCCATCCTTTTGATACTACTCCTTAAGGATAATTTCATTATGTTGGTATCTCTCCTAATCCTTCTCCACCTAGAACCATTCCCTCGTGTCTTAACCATCTCAAAGCAGTTCATCCAAGCCATTATCCTTCTAGTTAGATACCATTCTTATTTCCACCACCAGGATTTTATTCTACACCTATCATGGTCACGTTGAGTTTTCCTAACATTACCTTGGGAATCCCAATATCATACATTGATCCTCGCACAATCACTCCCCTCAATCAACTCAAACCTTACACTGCTTTGACCCCTGTCCAACCTGTTGTTCCTACCCTTACCTTTGCTTCAGTTCCACAATAACCTCAACGAGAACCTAGTCCTATTGAGAAAGCATATGGTGATGGGGAGAAAGCCCAAAAAAAGGGAACTAAAGACAAGGAACCCCCAACAAATCAACCTCCTCCTAAGATTCCAGACTCAATTCCTCCATGTGATTTGTGCGATATTTTTTTCCATTTGACAAATAATTTTCTTGAACTCCCTCATATCAAGAATTTGGTCTTTGATACTCTCCCTGAATGTAACATTCCTAGGAACCTTGTCACCTTACCTGAATAAGCTAATAATAATAGACCATTACAGACAAACCACCAATGTGCTGTATGCGATAATTGTGGCCATTATTCTCATCATTGTCCCTGTCTTGAAGATTTTCATAATAGACTCCAAGTTCTTCATGAATTAGAGGTTGCTGGTAGTGATTTCACCTCTCCTCTACTTACAAATTATAGTCCCAACCCTAAACCAGAATAGGAGGTCTCTTAGCCACCAATTATTACCCCTCTTCCTGATGTTGAGATGAAGGATAATACCACTACCATTCTCTACATGTCGTCATCCATGAGATCGATGCATTGGAACTCCATTGATGTCTCCTATTATGATTCTCTTGAACCTTATTTAATGAAGATTCTTGTATCAACATCATTAGATCTTCCATATACTAGTCATATGTCTCCCAACCTTGACAATGCGTATGTGAAGTTCATCTCTCATTAAGATTCCTCATGTAGCTCTTCTTCATGATGTAGTCTCTCTTCCTCTAGTTCCCCCATCTTCCATTCTAATGAACACATCATGGAGGCCATGACCACCCCTGATTATCCTTGGGATGATATGCATCATCGTACATGATACCTTCTCTAGCAAACCCATCACCAATATGTTGTGAAGTCCAAAGAATTCATTCATGGTGAAGTGAATTGGTTTATAAATCTTATTCCTATACTAGATGCTTTTGAGGAAGGAAATATGGCTAACAATTCCCTTACCATGAAAATTAGCATTTTGAATAAACTAGGGATTGAAGAAAACACCATCTTTGGGGCACAATGCACCTCGAAAGAAATTGGTGCTTACACCAATTTATTCTAATAATTCCATGATGCTTTCACCTGGTCTTATTCTAAAATGCCTAGACTTGATCCATCCATTGTTGAACTTCATATCGACACCTGGCCCGATGTCATCACTCTCTACCAAAAGCAAAGGCCTATCCTACCTTCCAAACATGAAACTATCAAAATTTAAATCGATAAGCTCAAGTAGAATAGTTTCATCTATCCCATTGAATACACCACATGGGTGTCCAATCCTATTCCATTCCTTAAGAAACAAGGCACCATTCATGTCTATACAGACGTTCAAGATTTGAAAAAAGGTTGTCCCAAAGACAACTTTTCCACACCCTTCATAGACCAGGTCATTAGTGAGTGTGTGGGGCATGAATTTGTATCATTATTGATGGATTCTTCAAATATAACTAAGTACATATATGTTATGCCGATCATCTTAAAACCACCTTCACTAGTCCGTGGGGCACTTTCCCTTATAAGTTCATGCCTTTCAGTTTGAAGAATGTTCGGGCCACTTTTTAGCATGCCATGTCATACTGTTTTCACAAACTGACTCATATTATTCTTGCATATCTAGATAATCTCATTGCTCATTCCAAACTTCAGTCACAACAACTTCATGATTTGTGTACCATGTTTCTTCAACGTCACAAGTATAACATTGACCTCAAACCCCTTAAGTGTGTCTTTTCCATTCCTACTGGCTAAATTTTGGCCTTCATTGTGTCTAAAGATAGTATCCCTCTTAAACCTCTTAAAGTTCAAGCCATTCTCAAAATTTTTCCTCCTCGTACGCTTCACTGGTTACAAAGCCTCCAAGTAAAAGCTAATTTTCTTCGCAGGTTTGTTCGTGACTATGCCATGATAATCCATGGGTTTCTTTGAATCCTTCGATTTATCATTCAATTTTTGTTAGATGACCAATCTCAACAATATTTCAGTGTCATCAAAAGTGCTCTTGCTTCTACTCCCTTGATTATTCCACCTAACTTTGAGAGGGATTTCATCTTGTACATCTTTGCGTCCACCTATTCAGTCATAAGGGTCCTCATATAAGAGGAATTTGCCAGAAATGAGCATGTCATCTACTATGTTAGTAAAAAACTTAATGGTCCCCATGTATCCTATTCACATGAAGAAAAATTAGCACTGGATGTCATGTTCTCTCTTCAAAAGCTTCGTCGTTATATCCTTACCAGAATTATGTCCGTTGGATCTTTATATTTCAAGTATTTGATCTCCAATTTATCAAACCAAACGGTAAGAAATGTTTAGCCCTTGTTGAACTCATTTCCTAATTTCCCGTTGTTATGTTTGATCTGTCAATAAATGATGATCTTTCATATGAACACTTGTTCATCATTGCCTCAGATGATCCTTGGTATGGTGAAATCCTGACCTATTTGTGAACCAAAAAATTTCTCCCCACCTCACTCATGATGATCGATGATGTATTCAACATCAAGCCCCTTTCAACCTCTTGATCAGTGATGATATTTATCATCGCATTGTTGATATTGTCCTTTGTCATTGTCCCACACATGTTAAAGCTAAGCAACTTCTCCATTCCTGCCATGGTGACGCTTGTGGTGGTAACCTATTTGGGATTGCCACTACCCATCAAATCATGTATTCGAGTTAATTTTTGCCTTCTCTCTTTATCGATTGTATTGAGGCAGTCAAACACTATCCCAATTTCCAGTTATACACCCCTAAGGTGCGAGCTCCACTAACTCCCCTCCATCCTGTCATTGCAGCCGATCCTTTCTATAAATGGGCTATTCACTTTATGGAGTTTCAACCCCTGTTTGCTAATAAGTACAACTATATTGTTGCGGCAAGCAACTATATCACCAAATGCGCTAAAGCCATGCAAATGTTCAATAATAACGCAACTCCTACCACCTTGTTTTTATTTAACCACGTTATCGCTCGATTTTGGGTTATGAAAAAATTGGTCTTCAACCATGGCCGCCACTTTGAAGATGAGATATGGCGTGATCTATCCTCCTTTTGGGGCTTCAAACATCAATATTCCTCATGTTATTACCCCCAAGGAAATGACTAGATTGAAGTTGTCAACAAAATACTTAAGACTATGCTTCAACAAATGGTGAATAAACCAAAGACCAACTAGAATTTAGTGCTCTTCCCTACTTTGTGGGCCTATAGAAATTCTATCAAGACCTCCACTAGGTTCTCTCCTTTACCCCTTATTTTTGGAGAGGAGTAAGTCTTACCAATTGAGTGTGAAATACCCTCCATTCACCTTCTCATCAAACTCCTCAAGGACACCCAACCTCTAGAACAATAACTTATCATGCTTGAGTGCACCAGTGAAGACTACCATGTTGCATTATAAACCATTGGTGTAGCCAAAAAGTTAAGAAAACCTAAATATGACTGAGAAGTACACCCTTGTACCTTCCATAAAGGCGGTGTTATTCTTGTTTATGACCAAGCTCATGATGTCTTGGGTCATGGAAAGTTTGAAGCATTATGGTTAGGAACTTATATCATTCGTAAGTGTTTGGGGAAAGGGGCATACCTTTTAGAGTGTCTCGAAGGAGAAATCCTACCCAATCCTCATAATTCACTCTACCTCAACAAATTTCATCCCCCATCATCTTATACATTGTCTTCTTATGTCTTTCAAAAGGATCCATCATCCACACCTTATATTGGTTATGCCAATGGCGTGAGTCACTTCACCAGGAATCTAGCCTCGACAGCTTGGGCCATTTTCACCCCCTTGCATTTGTTAGTCCACTCTAATAGTGTTTTCATTAGATCTTCCACAAATCACCAAGCCGAATATGATGTTGTGACATGTTTGTTAGCTGATGTCATTGTTCATCGCACCCTTCACCTTCATGTTTGTCTTGACTCCTTGATACTTTTCACGTAATTGAACGACATTTATCATGTGCATAATCCTATCCTATTTAGAAAACATCTACAAGTTAAGATTTTGGCATGCAACATTGAATCCATTACAATCAATAATGTTCCTAGAGCCCAAAATCACTATGTAGACATCACTGAAAATAAAATTCTAGATTGGAATTTATCACATGCATTTACAAGAAGACATCCATAAACAAATAGGAAACCACAATCATCACAAAAATATGCATAACGATAAATATGTATCAAAATAAAGCATTTTGTGTCCACTACTCTAAATACATTCGACACAATCATTTTCATGTTATAGCAAAACAAAAATGGGGGCCCACATGTCCCTATGCCTAATCATTATCATCTTGAGGATCCCAAGCCAATGGCTCCGTTCCACCATCCCATAGGTCTCGTACTTCTTGACAAGCCACAACAATGCACCATGTGATTCCTCACCACTCCAAGGGAAGACTAGTGCACTCATCTATATGTTGATCTTCTAGCTCATGTCACCCATGCTTTTCTACGCCAATCAGTAACTTGTTGAATCTACATCGAAGATCCTCCAATAGAGTATCATGGAAGATTTATATTTTTATGTGACCACACCCTGATGTATAGCCTGAGGTTTTGCGGTTCATCTCATGTATCCTTCTAACCTCACCAATTCTATATATACATACCACAAAGTTTAGAAATTATTACTATATACACATATTTCTTAAACTCTTAATGCATCAAATATGTACTAAGTTTTGCTTACCAAATGGACACCATGCTCATCCTAACATAAGTGGTAAGTGAGGAACCCCTTGATAATTCATGCCAATATACACATAGTCATCTATTTATAGTGGAATCTGATCCCAATGAGAGAAATCTTAGGTCATAACACTTTTTTGACTCCCCCCCTCCCCCTTGTCATAGTAAATACCCCTAGCGATGTATCATGGCATCTTGTGGGACCCCATCACAAATATGTACATGAGGAAAAATAGTGGGGATCTTCTCAAAGACGACTGAGAATAAAATTATCCCAAATGAATAGTTATCATTGGTCCTCCATATACATAGTGTCAACTGTTATTTCAACAATGACAACATCATTTAGGCCCACCGATAGTCAATCCTCACCAACACCCTCTCCACTAGCATCATCTCCCCCCTAGCGATAAGGTGGAAGGCATGAGTACCCAAGATCCTCAACACTATTGTGCTTGTAGCTCATGTCTAAAGCCTCTCTAGGTCACTGATATGAATGGTCATTCCCTCTGAATGAACCCCTGATACCGAGTGATGATGGAAAAATCCCTTTTATGCCTCCCATGAGGTAGCACTAGTTGTATCTCCCCTACCATCCCCAAGGGGGGAAATCCTATCAAAAAATATATGTCTTGGACCATGATCTTAATCTTGTACCCTTGTACTACAAAGGCCACCTGATCTAGGTCTCAGTAACTCAAAATCCTTAACAGAAGGGGCTTACTGGCCCTCATTATACATTTGTCTAAAAACTTTAGCATACCATATCATGCCAAAATCCATCTCACTACTTGATTCCCCTAAATCTCAACACGGAGGGGTTCCAATTATCGTTTTCTCCATACAACTTTTAGCTCTGTCATACCTAAAAAATACCATTAGGTTTTGTAAGCTCCGAGTCAAAGGCATGCATGTCTACTACTTATCTTGAACTCACAACAAACCACTAGTCTTTCTTCTCCTCCTAGCCGAAAACGAACTTCTTTGCTTCAAAAATGCATTCGATGCACTCATGAGCCTAGTCCCTACCTTATAGAATGGTGAACATGCCCCAAAAAGTGTATTGTGATCGTGAGGATGAGCAGGGATCCCCCACAGTGAACTAAAGGCCTAATCTGAAAGTCTAATCCACCAACAATTATGAGTAAGTTTATGCCACCTACCTCCAAGATAAGAATCCTAATTCCAAAAGTTTGTTTGTTTGCTATGATCTCCACAAGATTTAGGGCCTTATCCTCCCCTCCAAGTTCTCTACAAATCACTATGAAAATGAATTGGATTAAGGGGAAAAACTCTTTTATTGGAAAAACCCTAGTTTTTCCATCGGCCATTGTGACCGAATCGTAGCTCTGTTTGATGAACTTTCAACACCATTGGAAATATCTCACCACATTTTATAATGGGTCTCCCTTTATTTTTGATAAATTGACACTTCAGTAGGAAGCCATTTTTACCATGGGGTCTCACTTTACCGCCTCTTAGTATCAAATTTCCTCATTTGAGCCACCCATACACTACTACTGCTTTACGTTTGTACTAGTTGACTCATGTGTCAATTTTGGTAATGAGTAACCATCATTTACTCATGTTTTATGGTCCCCTCTGGGCTTCCCCCACATCGGGGGATCATCGAGTCACCATTGTTCAAAGCATTCGTGATGAGTCACTGTATTATTTATGGAGTCTTTTCCGAGTACCCCTGATTCCATTTATAATATTCCATACATATTTCTATCACATCCATTTCATTATATTCATATTTGGCCTCCAACGCTACTGCTCTATCTTTACAAAACCCCCATTTGAGTCATTGATCATCCCCTCTGGAATCGAGTTAGTTGCTACTAGTTCAACTATACATATCATGCTCTAACAAGGGAGGTTGTAAGTCCACCACTCATCTTGTTTTACACAATCATCACCCTTGGTGTTAGTCCATTAGTCGCTCTACTATGATACCTCATGTCTTTGTTAAGGATTCCTTATTTCCTTAACTTTATCGAGTTCTCTTATGTCGACTTTAGCACATTTATTCCAGAAGAGTGGTCTAGAGGACGGTGTATCTTGGTTCCAACTTTCATCTTTGTTTCGTGCCTCAAATCAACCAAAGGGAATCTGTTATAACCTAGATTGAACCTCAGGCTAAAGGAAGGTAATGCCAGGGTAACCAGAAACCATGCTTAGCCAAGTAGCTAGCCCTACTAGGCCGAGAGAGGGATCTCTCCATGAGGATGTCAGCCAAGATGAATAGATCAAGAAAAGGATATTAGGCTAGGTATGGTAGCATAAGGTTTGATTTGATTTTGAAGAGGTTTTGTTGGATCAAGAGGAGCCAAATAGTTAGGGCTAGGGAATTAGGTCAAAATGGCAGGGTGTTCAATGGGGCAAGTTTGGCATAAGGTTTAGCACTCTAGGGCTTGATGGGTGAGTTTTTTTATGATTCTGAGAAGCTAGGAAGAGCATGTGATTACCATGGATCCTTCCTAGACTACAGAAACCATATAATGATGAATATTTCCCCAAAGCAGAGCAATGATGTTATGAATTCTGCCTATCAACTTGAAAACATTCACTTAGAAGCATTGAAATGATAAATTAAGTACACAAAACATTCTAACATATGATCACAAGAGAAGAAACTGAACTAAACTTCATACCACATGGATCCCAAAGAAATATCTACAATTTTTATTAATCTCCTTCTAAACTGCTAGAAAATGATGTACAATCAAGGCATAAGCATCTAGCTGAGTCCAACCATTTACAATTAGAAAGAGAAGAAGATATAGACATTGTTTCAACCTCCTCCCATCCTCAGGGGTTGAATGCCTAAGATTAGGAGCTAAGCTAACCAACACTGAACAAGAAACTGGAATCTAGGCATCCTAACAACTTGCCTCGAAAAGTGATGAAATTGATTCATTTGTGCTCAAAATGACTTTTAATCTAATGACTCTACCCTCTACTACTAATTATCCATTACATTTACAAAAAAAGTCATCATTTACATTAGTAAAACATCCTCCATGAGAGAAAATTCATGAACACAGTCAAAACATAGTAAAATAGCCATCCTGTGCAAAATTTGTCCTACATGTAGCGCCACTGGTCCAACACATAGTGCCAAGTTCAGGTCCCTTTTGGAGACCTTCCTTGAATCCAAATTGAGCTCATGATAGCTCGTTATAAATATCTTCAAGTCTACTTTCTAAAACACCTAGAATTTCCTCATTTGAAGCTCATTTGACCCCTCAAAAGTGGATTCTCCCAAGACTGCTTCTGTGTGTCTAAAAAGTGGAAGAAAGGTCATTTTTAGGGTGTCTTTTGACATTTTGATGGACCATTTCTACCCCAAAAACTTAGAAAATCCATAGGGTGCATGTATTAATCACTTTGAATCTAAAAATTCAAGCCGTTTTTCCATTGGGTGCCCCTAGGAAAAGTGCAGCGCTCATGGCGCTGTGTGTTGAGCCAGATTTTATGTGTGTGGAATTTCCAAAATTTGTAAAAAAAAAAAATCTCCTTCAAACATGACCAAAATTGGTGAGCTGCACCATCATCAACTATATTTGTGAGCCAAGGAATCCTCAGCAAGTAAGCTAAGATTATCCTCCTCCTTTTCTCCTTTAAGAACCCGCCTTAGCCTAGCTTTCATCTATTTGACCCTCATGTTGCAAATTTTGTTCCGGGTCTTGTAACAGTAGCCCATGTGCATCATATCTGGTTGTACATATTCGCCTTTTGCAATAGCTTCTCTAAGTGAAAATTTACTCTTTCAATTGAAATCTCCCTGTTACCGTCAATTTCCTTCTCAATTGGTGTCAAAGTGACCAGTGCCTCTTCCTCTTGCATTTACTGACTTACCCTTGTCACGTTGTCTTTTTATCTTGAGAAGTTCCAGCTCCATGAGGACCTGCTTGTCACTTAGTTGATTGTCCTCTTGTTCTAGATATGTGATGAAATACTTGGCTCTCTCCAAATTTTCCATTAATGCTTGGACTAGAGCCTCTTTTCCTGTATGATGATGTCCTTTATTGTTGCTTCATCCTGAGCTTCCAAGTCAATTGTCTCTATGCGATGGTGAATATAATGTTGTTCTCGCTCATCATGGTCTGTCAAATAAAAGTCTGTTTCTTCCTTCTCATCATCAAGATCTTCCACCTACATCTTTTCTTTCCCTTTGTGCTACTATTTCACCTGTTCCTGTTGTGTTGATGAAGAAGGCAAACCTTGTTCCACATCTTGTGGAGAAAGCATTTACCTATAAGTCGATGAAGAAGGAAAGGTCCCTTCCACATCCCGTGGAGAAAACACTTGCCTATCACCTGCAAACAATCTTCTTGTGCCCCTATGGTATGTCATGTAAGTATCGGGCACCTCAGTAGCTCTAGTCTCTTTGGCCTTCTCATCTATCTTTACTTGAGCACTGCTAGAAGGTCCTCCTAATTCTTGAGACACTGGTGGAGGAATTTGAGGACCCCTAAAGATGTCATGAGCAATGAATGTCTCCCAAGAGATGTTGAGGAGGCCAAGATGATGAAGCACAATCATCTTGATCAAGGAATAATGATAAAGACTACTCATCTACTGAGGGTACGACTTTTTCTATACAAAGTGGGACATTTTTTCAATATTCCTGAAAAAGAAATAATGGAGGATTAGCATCCTCACCTTGGTAAAATGCATGAGAAGCCTGATGTGATAGGTGTACAGTTTGGAAAATCTGCCCTCACAAGTGAAGTATTTCATGATTATTTTCATCATAGGGGCATACTTGTGTTCAAGAAACCTAAAAGGAAAAATCCTTTTTGCTTCATTTCTATACGTGGGTTTGATGTAAGGCTCATAATAGTGTTCATCCAGGTCCTGTGCCTTGTACCACTTCTCTGTTCATCTTTGCAAATTTTGAGGTTACACACTCCTAGAAAAGGGATGAATGGAGTAAGCAAGAGTGATTAGGAATAAGGGAATGGGAGATGACATTGTGAGGTATTTGGTGGGCTAGGAAATGAATGGGAGGGTATGAATCACGAAAATGATGGAGAGTGGCTTGGGTCCTTTTTTGAAGTTTAGCTTGTGGGATGAAGGATGAAGTGGTCTAAAATGTTATGGAGTGATATAGTGGAGGGGTTTAGGGCTTTAGTGATAGGTAGTGGGAGAAATAATGGTGGGTTAGGGTTTCTAGGGTGTAATTGAGGAAGATTCTAGGGTTTCACTTTTGCCAATGTAAATTACCTTCAAACACTTCAATTGCAATCAATGATGAGGTATAGTGAGGACACTTGCTTGAGGGATGAGAGGGTGATTTTGGATGTTTTTAAGAGGTGGGAGGCTCCTTTCACCCTTGCTTCTCAACACACAATGCTTGCTATAGGCGTGCAACACCCTCCTTAATGCACAGTGAAATGTTATTTTACACTGAGAAAATTAGCCTATGCGGAGTGCTCTGTCCCTATGTGCAACGCTCTGGTCTGAACACACAATTCCACTTATTTGAATACCTTCCCAATGTCCAAATTTCATGCGAGATAGCTTGTTGGAAAGCTTGTCGAGTCTATTTTCTATAACATATTGAATATTTTAATTTGGAGCTCATTTTCCTTGTCAAAAGCTCAATCACCCAAGACTGGTCAAAATGTGCATAATGAGGCTGCCAAAATGCATAGTGCTGTTACAGTCAACTTTGGGAAGTCTTCCACAACTCCAAAATGAGCTCATGATAGCTCATTGGAAAGCTATCTATGTCTAGTTATCATTTGATGCATCAAACAAGTCTTTTGGAGATTCCAGCTAGGAGAACGATTGCATTTCCCAAGGTCACTCCAGAAGTGCAACAACTCTCCCATGGCAAATGATTGTTTGGGTATCTCTCCAAAACCATGAGACCTGTGTAAAAACTGAAGGAGATTTTTCTTCTTTGGACTATAATAGAGAACAAACTCTCTCACTTTTTTCAAATTAATATTTTCTTGGTCAGAAAAATCATTTGAATAAAAACTATCCCAATATGTGTAATAGAGGATTTGTAGAAATGAAGGGAAATGAAGGGGATGAGGGGCTTCTAAATTCTTGATATTTTTTTGGGAAGTAGGGAGGGATGTTAGGAAGTAGGGGAAAGTGGAAGTTCAAGGATTGAGTGAGGGGAAGAGGTCAAAAAGGGAAAACACAGGCCTAACCTAGAAAAGTGTCAAATTATAACAATAGGCTAGGGTTTGTGGGAAAATGATGAATCTAAGGGATATAAGTGATGGGAAGTGTTTAAGAAGGTATATTAAGGATAGGGGAAGGTGTATGAGCATTCGGATACAATTTTTGTTGATTATTTGACCATCCAAGAAAAATTACTTTCAAAACCCTAGGAGAGGGAAATGAGCCTTACCTAAGCACAACTGAAGCACAAAGAAGGTGTAAAATGACCCATTTTAACATGAAATAATGATGAAAATTCTTTGAATGATGGTACACTCATCTGAATGGTGACATGAACCAATACTTGGAAAAGTTTGGAAGGAGTGAAACAATCCTAGACTTAATACCCAGTGACCAAATTTTTACTTGAAGACTCACTGAAATGACAAAAATTTGACTTTGACACCCCAAGACTACTTTATAAGAGCATATTTGATCATTGGTGGAAGGCTGCAAAGAATGACACTAACATTAGCTCCATTGGGGATGGTAGCTCCTTGGAGGTGCCATGAACACCATAGACCAAGTAGCCTTATCCATTGGGCATGGAGTAAAAAAAAACTTAATCTCAAATACATGACTGAAAGACACAAACTGACTTTTACTCAACTAAAAACTGACTTGATACTAAAACACAACTGGAAAATTGGAAAAGATGCTCAAAATGGAGCTTATTCAATAAAACCTACTCTTACTATTCCATTCATCACTTGATCAAGTGAAATGAAACATCCAATGCAACCAAGTAAACATTCTGGCTATTGTTTGAATTATCTGCATGTGTTTGTTTATGAGCAAGAAGAGAGAACTACTGAATTGGAACTCCATGGAAACTTGTAAATCGATCGAAAGTTTCCCAGATTGAATAATATGGATTCTATATCTGACTCCAAAAATACTACATGAGGGTCTTGAAATTCATGTGCTCTGGGACTTAGCCCATCCAATGAATTACTTTGCTTCTCCTCATACCATGAATGCAAACTTTCATCTGAGCTTTGTGACCAGACTCCTGCTAAAAATGACAAATAAACCGGTTGTCGGATCAAGTTTGTATCAATACTTTTTCAAGCTCAAAGTTAGCTAATGGAGAAGGACTTTGAATATAGATATCATACAACACATCAGCTATTGGATTGTGAAAAACTTAAAATGATGTTGCACCCTATTTTCTATTTGTTCCAATAACATTGGATGATTTTCTATAGGCTGCTCATCTTTTATTGAAGATATACTATGTAAATTTCCCTTAAAAAACTGAAATGATTCAAAACATAATGGTGCTGAATAATTTTACATCATCTGATCATATGTTCCAGCTTCCAAGTCTTCATCTACAACCTAACATTCAATGGCATTCGGGGGCGACAAATCTAGACATGAGAAGTCTTGAACAAGGATTTCATTGCCCTCTAGATGGTGAAGATCAAAACTTATCAATAGTTGATTTTTGATTTCACAAAAGTTGTCTCTGATGAATTGAAACGAAGTAAAACAAAAGGAAAATATCATTCACTTACTTCAAAATTTTTTGCACTTTCCTCCTCACTTCCATAGCTGATATGCATCGGTTGACCACTATATTCGAGCTGCTGAAAGTGAACTTCCTCCTTCCACAAACCAGCGACTGATTTGTCTAAAAGACTAGCTTCTATTTGGAGAACATAATCATCATCATACTAATCAAACTTAGGGAAATCATCAGTATAAACACGTCATCAATCATATATGTCAGGTCAATAGATCTCTCTTCTCCAAGATGATCTATAAAACAATCATTATCAGATCTATGACAATTGAGATAAGAAAGAAAAGGTTTTGGATCAACCATTTATTTTTATTCAATCAGCGAACCATGGTCTTGAAAATCATACGCATTCCTTATGGTGATCTTTTGCATCATCTCTTCCACTACAATTACCAAAATGTTGAGCTTTACCTCTAAAGATGTTGATGTAGGAGGATCTAGCTCAACATCATTATTGTATTCTAGTAGACATAGAGGGTCTTGTGTTTTAAGGAAGTTGGTTTCCTAAGCATTGAATTACTGTAACTATTTAACGTTTTGAGTGATTTTAATGAGAATAGGGATTAATTGAATATTGTGAGGCGTAAATGTAAATGTTATTCAAAGTAGGAGAACAAGAAAGATTTAGGATAGTTGAGTGATGAGAGGATTGAGGATTGATTGTAAATCTTAGATTAGGAATCTATTCATGATTTTGTGGATTTGAGAGAACCCTTAGGGATGAGAAAGAGATTTTAGGAATTTGGTTGAGGAGTTTGTGGATCTAAACCAAAAATTTGTTTTAGAATCCCTTGGTATAAATGTAAGCCTAAAAGGCATGAACAAAGGTTGGAGAGGTTGAATAAGTTAAATAGATAGCAGATTGGCGTGTTTGTAAGCCTACAAGCAGATAATGAACAAAGGCCATTAATTAGAAGATTAGGCTGAGGAGAGACAGAGAGTCTCATTATGTAATTGTTTGTGATATATATTCACATGCACAGAGATTTGATTTCGATTTGTATAAGTGTGTGTTAAGTATCGAGGGCAAATTATGAGTGAATTAGTGTATTCTACATATCATAGATGCAGGTGGAGTACGTAGTAATTAGCCGAAGGACCAAACCCTGAAGAAACCCCAAAACCATAGATACGCTGAAGAAATAGGGTAAAAACTAAGTAAACAGAATAATGGAGGAGTAAAGTATCGTTGAATAGCAACCATAGATCTCATAGATCAACAATCATAATAAAATCGTAGAAAGTGGAACATTGGGATGGCATCGTAATCTTTCTAAGGGAGGAAGCAATTATGACATGCGATATGTAATGGAACTGAAAACTTATCAAATTAACTCTAGAACCCCATCAGGTTCGTAATATAAGTCAAAGAGGTTTTTAAATAGTAAAAGAAGATTTCAGGTGACCTCAAAATTGTAAGTGGTATTGAGGATGACGCACCCGATTCCACTTATTAGACGACGTGTGATAGCAAGAGGAGAGAGGAAACCACCTTATCGGGTGGTTAAAACTCGTGCTTGTTATCTACCTGATATCAATGATAGCCATCGGATCTATTGGGTGTAGATTGACGGTGGAAAATAGGAGCGCAAGTTTAAACGGTTGGGAGTAATGTCAACCGTTGGATCAAAGGATACAACGGACGATCAAGATTTGATCGGAGGCTTCGGTGATCGGAGATCAAAGGAGGAGTAGTGCAGTGGAAGTTTTGATATGGAAAGGTGGACCCAACGATAAATATATATGTGGGCTTATAAACTTTGAAGTCCGGCCTTATGTGTTTGAGTCGAGATTTCAATGTATTCCTTTGTATTTCTATAAAGTGTTGTGCTAAGGGTTTTAATGCAAAGGTTTGATTTGAATGTTCCAATAGTCACATATCAGATTTGGAAGGGTGATAAGAGTATAACCATGGTAAGTTGTGATGAGCGATTGTGATAAGGGTGACCTCAATAACTGTGCAGAAGTCTTATAAAGGCAAAAAGGTATGTTTTGTGGCGTTTTCCTTTGTAAATGGTTTATAATGGAAAAGAGCATTTATGCACTAAAATATATGTAACCAATGGTTAAAGCGGGAAGGTTATATATATGTGGTTAAGGGTTAAGGAGGTGTTTAAAGTCCCGATAGGAAGGACTTAAAGAAAGGCTTTAATAAAGTCTCTTGTGAAGGCTTGAGGGTTAATTGAGGTTCCGATAAGTGTATATGGCTAGGGGTTAGCCTATGTTGGCATTAATAAATCATTCCACATGGGAATTGAAGAATAGGGCTTTAACCATTAGATAATTGAAGATTTGACTCCTTTGTGAGTTAAATTCTTCAAGACTAATGTGCTCATGCATTTTACATGCATACTGTGGGTGCAAGCATGAGTAACCCTGCGTCAAATTTGGTATCAGAGCTGAAAAAGGAAATTATGTGTGAAATTTTCTTTTAAAGAGTTTAGAATAGAGATATTTGGAAAGATGTGTATGCAGGAAAGGGATATCAAATTCTAATCTGATAGCGAAGCAACTAGAGTAAATTTGGCAGAATGGAGAAGAACAGTTAAGTTCTTAGAGAGAGGTAAGGCACAATTAAGAAGATATTGCAGGAACATAAAGAATCCACAACGCTCTTTCGGAGAGTGGAGATTCGTTCGAATATGAAGAGTGGATGGATAATGCTTGTGAAATCATATAGGTATTATGTTATTTAACTCTGGTTTGAGTTTTGATGGATAAAGAACTAGATTGAATATTGATAGTTGCACCTAATGAGGTGTCTCAGCAAAAGAAGATCAAGCCTTAAGAAGAAGTAATGAAGGAAATTGTTAAGGATTTCTGAGTGGAAAAAAATTCAACAAAGGAGAAATTGTTGCTGATAGCTAAGCTTTGCCAAGATAAAGCTAGAAGATTGGAAGAAAGAATCAGATTCTAAATCTAATTGACAGTAGCTAAATATTGAGAATTTATATAGTGGAAGCATGAAGATCTGTTGAAATAGATTTGTAAAAATGGTGAGGTACTGAAGGTAGGTGAAGGTATGAAAATTTGTCTAATGATTAGCAGATATTGAATGAATGAAATTTTAGAGCAGGATATAGTAGTTAACTGTAAGAGGGATGTTTGTAAGTTTTTGAAGTAGCAGAGTTTGAAGATACAACCAAAGGCTAGTGAAAAGGACATTCCATTCAAAAGTGCAGGTGAATGGGAGGACAAGATCAGCCAGAGATATTGAAGGTAAGATGATATGGTTTTATTTGGATTTGAAGATTAGAAAGTTGTAGTCTTTGTATTGGTGCAGAAGTATTGTTGCAACTCCCAAAGGCAATTCCATAAAGGATGTCTGTAGAATTGCTAAGAGATAAAGGAAGCTAGTAAGAGTTTCTATGTGAAAGCATAAATGTAGCAAAACCTTGAGGAATTCCAATAGAGATTGGATAAATTTGACAGTTGAAGTGTTCTCAAGAGAGAGAGAAATATTGCAGAAGCCTAGAAGGAAAAAAGGTGTTGCTTGAAAGGAGGTTCCAGAGATAGAGAACTAATTTCTCACCAAAAGACTGAGTGAGGAGAGCTTGGTGAGGTAAGTGGTAGCACGACGAACTTGTTCTTATAGAGGCTTTAGTGTAGCTCATAGTGAAGTGAGTGAGGAACTCATAGAGATGGAGAGGATGATGACTAGTGACAGTCATAACAGAGGTTCTAAAAGAAACTACAACCAAGGACAGAAGGAAGGAGATGCCAAGGAAAATGGCATATAAAGACAGTTAAGTAAAGAAGCATATGAGAGGGAGAAGGCTGAGATAGGAGTTCAACTTGAAGTATTAATGAATATGTTGCAAAGAAATGAGATGGATAAGAAATATGGTTATGTCATGAGAAAGAAAGTGAAGTGGCAGAGGCTACAAGAGAAGAGGAAACAACAGGTGAGTATGCAAATAATAAAGGAGATAAGGGAACTTTAACAGATTATAGAGAAGCTCGAAAGAGTTGAGCTATAGCAAAAGGAAGACGCTGAAGAAGATGTTGAAGTTTTGATATGTGAACCAGAACGTGGACCATTACTTTTTGAAAGTGATGAAGAGATAAAGGAGATGGATCCTATGAATGATTCGAAGTAGCCAGAAGACTTGATGACTGAGGCATCAAGTGAGATCAGAAGGTCTTATATTTTTAAAATTAATGATTTGTGTATGATTGCAGGTCTAGAAGAAGATAGGCAGTCTTTTGAAGCTATCAAAAACATGAAAGAATACCTTCCAGGAGATGAAAGTTTTGGAGGAGAGTATGACAAGGAGATTGGAAAAGAATCAGTTCGTTACAGTGGACAAGTGCTGAAAGTCATCATTGAAACAAATGATGAGAAGGAGAGTCTAGCTGACAATCTCAAGATTTATTTGAGTTTGAATTAGCATACTGATATGTTGACAGAAGAAGATAGATCAGAGAAGCATACTGAAGTGTTGCCAAAGTAAGAAGAGGTACAAAAGCCTTATATTTTTTATTATGATGATTGTCTTATAATTGAAGATTTTGTTGCAAAAATTGGAATATATTTGGCACAGGTGGACAACAAAATGAAAGAAGAAGAGGAAGAACATTTACTGAAGGATGTTAAGAAATATTTAGTAGAGGAAGAAGGACCATGAGATGATGGATCAATAACAAATGAAGAAATGGGAGATTGTGTAAAATTTTGAAAGCTTACTCCAAGTAAAAGAATTGAGTTATGTAGGGAATTAGACTTTCAAGGAAGAAAGTTAGAAGAGTAGAGGATAAATTGTTGATGAAGGATGACAAAGAAGTTGTCATAAATAATAATCAAGAAGAAGTTGATATGTGCGGAAAATAGAAGCAGGAAATTGTTCTAAAATCCAATATAGCAGCAACTAAAAAGGTGAAAAATAACAATAAAGAAGAAGGTAAGGATGAAAAGGAGGTGATTAAGATAAGTGAAGAACAAGAAAGAATAAGAGTTCATCAATCAAGAGATGAAAACAGTTAGTAGACAGAGGATATGCTGGACAAAGAAATTGAACTGATAAGAAGGTTAATAGTGAAAGCGTCTCATAAGAAGACGACAACAAGAAAGGAGAGAAGTGACAACAAGAGAAAGACAGTAGCAGACTGTGAAAGCAGGGCGAGTGGAGCATTATAGCATAAGGTATGGAGACCTGGGGAAGAACAACAAACAACAAAAGCAATAGAAAAATTGACAAGAAAAGAGAGATTACAAAATAAAATGTGGGATCTAGGAGGAAACAATTATCCAGACTTATGACTAGGTGGTCATAAATTTTCTTACTTGGGGAGTCTGATGGAGGAGCATCCTGCTGAACATCATTATCGTATTCTAGTAGACACAGGAGGTCTTTTGTTTCAAGGAAGTTGGTTTAATAAGTATACAATTACTGTAATTATTTAATATTTTGAGTGATTTTAATGAGAATAGGGATTAATTGAATATTGTGAGGCATAATTATAAATGTTCTCAAATGTAGGAGAACATGAGAGATTTATGATAGTTGAGTGATGAGAGGATTGAGAATTGATTGTAAATCTTAGATTAGGAATCAGTTCATGATTTTGTGGATTTGAGAGAATCCTTAGGGATGAGGAAGAGATTTTAGGAATTTGGTTGAGGAGTTTATGGATCCAAACCAGAAATTGTTTTTAGAATCCCTTTGTATATATGTAAGCTTAAAAGGCATGAACAGAGGTTGGATAGATTGAATAAGTTAGATAGATAGTAGATTGGAGTGTTTGTAAGCTTATGGGTAGATAATGAACAAAGGCCATTAATTAGAACATCAGGATGAGGAGAGATAGAGAGTCTCATTATGTAATTGTTTGTGACATATATATACATGCACAAAGATTTGATTTCCATTTGTATTTGTGTGTGTTAAGCACCAAGGGGAAATTATGTGTGAATTAATGTATTCTGCATATCATAGATGTAGGTGGAGTGCGTAGTAAATATCTTAAGGACCAAAACTTGAAGAATCCCCAAAACCACAGATATGCTGAAGAAATAGCATAAAACATAAGTAAACAGAGTAACAAAGGAGTAAAGTATCATTGAAAAACAACTGTAGTTCTCACAGATCAATGGTCGGAATGAAATCACAGAAAGTCGAACATCGGGATCGCATCACAATATTTCTAAGGGAGGAAACGATTGTGACATGTGATATGTAACGGAAGCAAAAAATTATGAAATGAACCCAAGAACCCCATCGTGTCTGTAATATAAGTCAGAGCAGTTTTTAAATAGTAAAAGCAGATTTTGGGCGGCCTCAAAATCGTAAGTGGTATTGAGCACAATGCACCTGATTCCACTCATCAGACGATGTGTGGCAGTGAGAGGAGAGAGGAAGCCACGTTATTGGGTGGTTAAACCTTGTGCTTGTTATCTACCTGATATCAATGATAGCCATTGGATCTGTTGGGTGCAGAACGATGGTGGAAAATAGGAGTGCAAGTTTAAACGGTTGGGAGTAATGTCAACCATTGGATCAGAGGATACAACGAATGGTCAAGATTTAATCAGAGGCTTCGATGATCGGAGATCAGAGGAGGAGTAGCATAGTGGAAGTTTTGATATGGAAGGGTGGAACCAATGATAAATATAGATGCAAGCTTATAAACATTGAAGTCTAGCCTTATGAGTTTGGGTTGGGATTTCAATGTATTCCTCTGTATTTCTATAAAGTGTTGTGCTAAGGGTTTTTAATGAAAAGGTGTGATTTAAACGTTCCGATAGTCACATATCGGAGTTCGAGGGGTGATAAGAGTATAACCATGGTAAGTCATGATGAACGATTGCGATAAGGATATCCTCGATAACTGTGTAAAAGCCATATAAAGGAAAAAAAGTATGTTTTACTGGGTTTTCCTTTGTAAATGGTGTATAACGGAAGAGAACATTTATGCGCTAAAATATATGTAACCAATGGTTAAAGAGAGAAGGTTATATATATGTGGTTAAGGGTTAAGGAGGTCTTTAATGTCCCGATAGAAAGGACATAAAGAAAGTGTTTAATAAAGTCTCTTGTGAAGGATTCAGGGTTAATTGAGGTTCTGATAAGTGTATATGGCTAGGGGTTAGCGTATGTTGGCATTAATAAATCATTCCACATGGGAATTGAAGAATAGGGCCTTAACCATTAGATAATTGAAGATTTGACTCCTTTGTGAGTTAAATTCCTAGGGACTAATGTGCTCATGGATTTTACATGCATACTGTGGGTGCAAGTAGGGGTAACCCTACATCAGATGTCATTCCTTTGGATCTATGTTCTTCCTCTCTTCTTCATTTAACTTTACCCTTATGACCAGTAGATTAGCCTCTACATCTACTGCACTATTCTACATCTGTTCAAGTGTTGCAAGGTTCCTTTCTCTCAGCTAAAACTCCATTTCTGGGTCAAAGGCTTCCGGATAATTTAAGAGAGCTGAATCAGGAGGAGGTATTATATCAATAGGAATCGAAAAATAGACTTCGTTAAACCTGGCAGAAAATTGTTGTACTATCTCCCCTGCAGTCATTTTTGCTGGTTATACTCTTCTAGAATTAAGAAAGGGTTCTATCTGACCACCCACTTGTCGAGGAAAACTTTGATGAATTGTTGGAAATCTGACATGCTCGCATCAAGTAGGGTTTTGAACCAACTCTTGACTTTTCCTTGCAAAGAAAGAGAAAAAATGCTAATACTGATATCCTCTTAATGAACTTCAAAAAGGTCAAGAAAAGACTCAAAATTTAGTACATGTCTCTCAGCAGTGATGTTGTCACATTCAACATCAAATCTTGGTAGATATGGGTAATGATTTTTAGGGAAAGCATGGGATATAAGAGGTAAAATCAGAGTCTTGTATCTATCTAGAATTTTACAAGGTATAAGAATATGTACAAAAGTTGTAGAATCGGTCTTGGTCTCTTGAGGCTCATCAATTTCGTGACAGTCATAATAAGATTCAGAAGAAGTGTCTTGATGAATATCAAAGGCATGCGAACATTTTGTATTCACATTCTTCAAAGGGAAAGAATCAAATGTAGGTGTAGGATCTTTTCTCAAATACAATATACTTTGTAAAGCCTTCTCGACATTTTTGGGAAAAGAGAAGAAATCATTTATAACAAAGAACATGATGTCTTGGATGAAATTCCAACTTGAATACCTAACCTTTCCATATTGTCCTTTCATGTTTTTGCTAGTCACGTTCATCCTCCAGTGGAGTCCTTGGATCTGATCTCGAAACTGATTTAGAGTCGCTAGGTGAATGATTTCAGCCTTCAAGTGTCTGATCACTGTCCACCATTAACAATCAGATCTGAACTTGATAGATTTTGCTAAGGAACATAAAAATACATCCCCAGTATGGTTGCCACTTTGTTATCACCTGGATTGAACCTCAGGTTGAAGGAAGGTGATGCCAGGGTAACCACAAACCATGCTTAGCCAAGTAGCTAGCCCTACTAGGTTGGGAGAGGGCTATCTCTGTGAGGATCTTAGCTAATATGACTTGATCAGGAAAAGGATATTAGGCTAGGTATAGTAGCACAAGGTTTGATTTGATTTTGAAGGGGATTTACTGGATCAGGAGGAGCCAAATAGTTAGGGCTAGGGAATTAGATCAAAATTACAGGGTGTTCAATGGGACAAAGTAGGCATAAGGTTTAGCACTTTAGGGCTTAATGGGTGAGTTGTTTTAAGACTGGTGAGAAGCTAGGAAGGGCATGTTATTACCATGGATCCTTCCTAGAATATAGAAAACATATAATGGTGAATATTTCCCCAAAGCAGAACAATGCTGTTATGAATTCTGCCTATCAACTTGAAAACATTCACTTAGAAGCAATGAAATGATTAATGAAGTACAAAAAACATTCTAACATATGATCACAAGAGAAGAAACTAAACTAAACTTCATACCACATGGATCCTAGAGAAATAGTTGCAGTTTTTGTTAATCTCCTGCTAAACTGCTCGAAAATGATGTACAATTAAGGCATAAGCATCCAGATGATTCCAACCCTTTACGATGAGAAAGAATAATATGTTATAGAAATTGTCTCAACCTCCTCCCATCCTCAGGGGTCGAGCCCCTAAGATGAGGATCTAATCTAACCAACACTAAACAAGAAACTAGAATATAGGCATCCTAACAACTTGCCTCTAAAAGTAAGGAAACTTATTCATTTGTGCTCAAAATGACTTTTAATATAATGAATGTACCCTCTACTACTAATTATCGATTATATTTACAGAAAAAGTCATCATTTACATTATTAAAACATCCTCCATGAGAGAAAATTCATGAACACAGTCAAAACACAGTAAAATAGCCATCTAGTGCAAAGATTGTCCTATGCGTATCGCCACTGGTCCAACACGCAGTGCCACTTTCAGCTCCCTTTTGGAGGCCTTCCCAGCATCCAAATTTAGCTGATGATAGCTCATTGGAAAGATATTCAAGTATGTTTTTCAAAACACCTAAAATTTCCTCATTTAAAATTCATTTGACCCCTCAAAATTTGATTCTCCCAAGACTTCTTTCGTGTGTCAAAAAGGTGGTAGAAAGGTCATGTTTAGGGTGTTTTTGACTTTTTGGTGGACCAGTTCTGCCCAAAAAACTTAGCAAATCCATAGGGTGCTTGTAGTCATTCCTCTGAATCCAAAAATTCAAGCCATTTTTCCATTGGGTGCCCCTAGGAAAAGCGCAGCACCAGTGGTGCTGCACGTTGAGCCAGATTTTCTGTGTGTGGGATTTCCAAAATTTGCAAAAAACAAAATCTCCTCCAAACTTGACCAAAATTGGTGAGAAGCACCATCATCAAGTATCCTAATTATCCAAGGAAGCTTCAGCAAGCAATATAATCTTATCCTCATCTTTTTTTCCTTTTAGAGCCTGCCTTAGCCTGGCTTTCGTCTATTTGACCCTCATGCTGCAAATTTTGTTCTGGGTCTTGTAATGGTAGGCCATGTGCTTGATCATCTGGTTGTCCTTATTGGCCTTCTACAATAGCTTCTCTAAGTGAAAACTGTCTCTTCAAGCCAAATCTCCCTATCATCCTCAATTTCCTTCTCAATTGGAGTCAAAGTGATTGGTGCCTCTTCCTCTTGCATTGCTGACTTACCCTTGTCACATTGCATTTTTATCTTGAGAAGTTCCATCTCCATGAGGACCTGCTTTTCACTCAGCTACTTGTCCTCTTGTTCTAGATACGTGATGACATACTTGGCTCTCTCCAAATTGTCCATCAATTCTTGGACTTGAGCCTCTTTTTCCTGTATGATGATGTCCTTTATTATTGCTTCATCCTGAGCTTCCAAGTCAATTGTCTCTATGCCATGGTGAATATAATATTGTTCTGGCTCATCATGCTCTATCAAATCAAAGTCTCTTTCTTCCTCCTCATCATCAATATCTTCCACCTGCATCTTTTCTTTCCCTTTGTGCAGTTGTTGCACCTGTTCCTGCTGTGTTGATGAAGAAGGCAAAGCCCCTTCCACATCCTGTGGAGTAAGCATTTTCCTATGAGTCATTGAAGAAGGTAAGGTCCCTTCCACATCCCATGGAGAAAACACTTGCCTATCAGCTGTAAAAAATCTTCTTATGCCCCTCTAGTATGTCATGTAGGTCTCCGGCACCTTAGTAGCTCTAGTCCCTTTGGCCTTCTTATCTGTCTTAACCTGAGCATTGCTAGAAGGTCCTCCAGATTCTTGAGACACTGGTGGAGGAATTTGAGGATCCCTGAAGATGTCGTGAGCAACGAATGTCTCCCAAGAGATGTTGAGGAGGCTAAGATGATGAAGCACAATCATCTTGATCAGGGAATAATGATAAAGACTACTCATCTACTGAGGGTATGGATTTTTCTATACAAGTGGGCCATCTTTTCAATATTCCTAAAAAAGAAATAAGGGAGGTTTAACATCCTCACCTTGGTAAAATGCATTAGAAGCCTAATGTGATAGGTGTACAGTTTGGAAAATCTTCCCTCACAAGTGAAATTTTTCATGATGATTTTCATCATAGGGGCATACTTGTCTTAAAGAAACCTGGAAGGAAAAAAAAAATTTGCTTCATTTTTATACCTTGGTTTGATGTAAGGCTCATAATAATGTTCATCAAGGTCGTGTGCGTTATACTGCTTCTCTGTTCATGTTTGCAAATTTTGAGGTTGTGTACTCCTAGAAAAGCGATGAAGGGAGTGAGCAAGAGTGATTAGGAATAAGGGAATGGGAGATGAACTTGTGAGGTATTTGGTGGGCTAGGAAATGAATGGGAGGCTATGAATCATGGAAATGAGGGAGAGGGCCTTGGGTCCTTCTTTGGAGTATAGCTTGTGGGATGAAGCATGAGGGGGTATAAAATGTTATGGAGTGATATAGGGGAGGGGTTCAGGGCTTTACTGATAGGTGATGGGAGAAATAATGGGGGTTAGGGTTTCTAGGGTGTAATTGAGGAAGAATCTAGGGTTTCACTTTTGCCAATATAAATTAGCTTCAAACACTTCAATTGAAAATCAATGATGAGGTATAGTGAGGACACTTGCTTGAGGGATGAGAGGGTGATTTTGGACATTTTTAAGAGGTTGGAGGCTCCTTTGGCCCTTGCTGCTCAACACACAGTGCCTGCTACAGGTGCATAATGCCCTCTTGAATGCACAGTGCAGTGTTATTTTACACTGAGAAAACTGGCCTACGTGCAACGCTTTGTCCCTACGCACAACACTTCAGCCTGAATGCGCAGCGACACTTCAAGCCAACTTTTGGTTGCCTTCATGATGTCCAAATTGGATGTGAGATAGCTAGTCAGAAAGGTTGCCAAGTCAAAATTCTAGAACATCTTGAATCCTTCAATTTGGAGCTCATTTGTCCTGTCAAAAGCTCAATCTCCCAAGACTGGTCAAAATGTACAGAATGAGGCTGCCAAAATGCAGAATGTTGTTACAGTCAACCTTGGGACGTCTTCCTCAGCTCAAAACTGAGCTCATGATAGATCATAGGAATCTCTCTATGTCTATTTATCATTTGAGGCATAAAGAAAGTCTTTTGGAGATTCCATGTAGGACAAAAATTGCTTTTCTGAAGTCCACTCAAGAAGTTCAGTAACTCTACTGTGGCAAATAATTGTTTGGACATTTCTCCCAAACCATGAGACCTGTGTAAAAACTGAAGGAGGATTTTCTTCTTTGGTCTATGGTAGACAACAAACTTTCTCACTTTTGTCAAATTCATAATTTCTTGATCAAAAAAATCATTTGAATAAAAACTATCCCGATATGTGGAATAGGGTATTTGTAGAAATGAAGGGAAATGAAGGGGATGAGGGGCTTCTAAATTCTTTAGAAAATTTTGGGAAGTAGGGAGGGATGTTAGGAAGTAGGAAAAATTATAATTTCAAGGATTAAGTGAGGGGAAGGGGTCCAAAATGGAAAAATAAATGCCTAACCTAGAAAAGTGTCAAATTATAGCAATAGGTTAGGGTTTGTGGGAAAATGATGAATTTGAGGGATATCAGTGATGGGAAGTGTTTAAGAAGGTATATTAAGGATAAGGGAAGGTGTATGGGCATCTGAATACAATTTTTGTTGATGATTTGACCATCCAAGAAAAATTACCTTCAAAACCCTAGGAGAGGGAAATGAGCCTTACCTAAGCACAACTAAAGCACAAACAAAGTGTAAAATGACCCATTGGAACTTGAAATGATGATGAAAACTCTTTTAATGATGGTACACACAACCAAATGGTGACATAAACCAATACTTGGAAATGTTTGGAAGGAGTGAAAACAATCCTAGACTTAATGCCCAGTGACCAATTTATTTCTTGAAGACTCATTGAAATGACAAACATTTGACTTTGACACCCCAAGACCACTTTATAAGAGAATATTTGATCACTGGTGGAAGGCTTGAAAGATTGAAACTAACAAAATCATTATTTCCCTTTGAATTGATTGCTTCTCACGTGCTCGATGCCAACTCCTTATCACGGAATTGAGAGTTGTACACTTGATGGTTTAGTGATCCAAATGATCGTAGTAGCGATTCTCAGGTGTGTGTGAGATGTTCCAAACCTCATGAGGGAATGGCCCTTTAGGTAGCCCCCAACATGCCCAGATGACCACATATGTGGATCGATCCTCAGATGCAATTCTGTAGATGTGACGGGTTCTGTTTCTGTCGCTTACTATGCCCACAACATGGATGCCTCCTACAGATGATCCATTCAGATCTTTAGAGCCCTTTACTATTTGACAAGGCTTCTTTTGTTGCGATCCCACCCTCCTCATAATGTCATCTTGATGGAAATTATTTCTCATGTACTTAGATGTTATTGTATTCAGTCCTGGCCTCTGTATTTCTAGGCACATTATGTATATGTGATCCATTGTATTATTTTCTGGCCCATTGTATCATGTACTTTGTAGCTCAATCCCACATTGTTGGACTCACAATTATTATTTGTACACATTTATCTCAATGGGTATGGGTATGCCTCTCCTACCTCATTTAATATCATGTACTTCCACATAAAAGTAGACTTCTACTGGTTTAATAGGTCTCCCCCCTCCATTTTTTTCCTTATATTTCTTCAGACCTCTCTCTCTCTCTCTCTCTCTCTCGTTTGACTCCCTTTTGGTGTCTCATTGAAATGTAACCTACAATGTTGCAATTTTCGCCTAACACTCATATGTTGGGGGGCAATGTGTTATCATCAAAAAATGACCACCTAGCCATTTCTAACTAGGTGGATCAAAATACACCATGTAGGATTAATTTTATCATAGTAAAATCACTTTCACCATGGGAAATAATTTAGTAAATCATTTTGTGATTAAAATAACAAAACCCCATGAGAATAATTTAATAAGTCATTATTTATTTAATTTTCTCTGGGAATAATTTTTAAATCATTGTCTGATAATTATTCCTTGTCACATTTGACTAAATATACTAGGAATAATTAAATAAATCAATATTTATTTATTATTCTTTATTTCCATTATTGGAATAATTGTTAAATTACTATTTAATAATTATTTCAATTTCACACCATTCTTAATACTCGAGAAATAATTAATAAATCATTTTGTGTTAATTATTTGTAAATAAAAATTTGACCTCTCCAAAAAAATATAATAAAGTATTCGTAGTAGTTAGATATCGATTTTGTCATTGTTATTTTATTATTCTCCATTTTCGAGATTAACTCAATACCTTATTATAAATACGAGGGTTTTCCATTAATTCTTCAAGATAATCATTACCATCATCACCATTATCGCCTCTTTTATTTTGAGCTCTAATTTGAGTTGTTCACATTGTTTTGGGTTTTTCATACACTGAGAGAGAGAATCGATACTGAAGCATCAAGGACGTGGAAGGACCCATCCCAAGGAGGGGGATTTCTAAAGCCTTTTGTAGATCTCCTCCACCAGGTGTTATCAATAAAATATCTATTAATTTTAATGTCTTTCCATTTAGGTCATTGCATTGGATATCTATATTGTTGTTTGTTGTTTTGGATCATATATGTTATTCTTGTTTCAAGTTTTTCCACGTTTTATGGCAAATATAAAGCGTAAGAAACCACAAGTTGTTGTTAGGGTCACTTGTCACCTAGTGACTTAAGTGAATTGATTTTTGGTACACCTTCCAAGAAATTTCACACTAATAACTAGGTTGGAGATTCATATCTAATAATTTTGTAGTACAAAAATTTCATGTGGGATTCCACTCCATCATATTTATATTTGCTAGTTCATGTTGTCAGAAATCTATGTGACTTGTTCTTGAACATTGGTCCATTCTGTAAAAATTTTCATAAACTGATCAAACTCACTTGAAATTCTTAGACTACCCTCTCATGATGTTACTCACCTGAAACATGCTCACGTATATTTTCCCACTTTCTTGATTCCAAATTTTCCTTCTCATTTATTTTAGGCCATTGTTTCTACAAATGTTCTCAATATAGAAAATCAAGAATTGAATTTTCTACTCCCTTTATTTCTGGAGTATGAAAATCAAAATTTGCAAATTTTGTTTCATTAGATTTCTTCACTTCTTTTGCCAAAAAATTCTTCATGGTTGCAACATTAATTCTTAAAAATAATTTCTTATTGACCAGAATTATTTCAAATTTGTCTAATGGATTCAATGCATATTCAGGTTCCTTATCAATGTCTGCACAATTCATTTCTGATTCCATCCAAGTCCTTGATGCGAATTAGATGATTTATTTAGTTTTTCTTGCATTTGTGGCTTTTACCCGCTTAAGAAAAACTCTCCATCCAACATGGATTGCATTTATTTCTACATTTATTGGAAAATCATCACTTGCGAAATGACGTATAAGCAAATTTTTTTACCTTGGATTTGATTTTCCCTACTTCTATAAGTTTTTATGTATATGGCATCATGTCCTTTCTCAATATTTCATTCAGGATTTGTTTATCCACAACACAATTTTTGTGGAAGTGACTTAAATAATTTAGGCTGCCCAAAAATATTTGTAATTGAATTTTATCAGTGATATTATCTGGAAACTTTTATACAAAATCAATTTCATACTGCTACAATACAATCTGACCATTTGAAATAGTATGACCAAGAACTTTAATGGATGTCTCAAATAATTCCATCTTTTTCTTGGATATTATTAGGCCAACATCCTTAACTACCTAAAAAAAACACTTTCCAATGTTTTTTGTTCTCTTCAATGGAATTGGGAAAAACTAAAATATCATCTATATATACAATCAACCAGTCAAAAAAAGGCTTTAAAATTTTATCCATCACCCTATGGAACTTTGCAGGTGCATTTTTATGTCAAAATGACATTACAATACATTCATAGTCTCCAATCGGGACACTGAATGCTGTTTTAAATTTATCTTCTTCTTTCATGACAACCTACCAAAATCTCGACTTTAGATCACATTTTAAGATTATTTTTGTACCAACAATTATTTTGACAAGATTGCATTTATTAGGTATGGGATAAGTATCACATTCAAACACTTGATTCATAGGTTTGTAATTGATGACAAAACTTGATAATCATCTAATTAGTTCAGAACACATATTCACATAAAATCCATAATAATTCCACAGTATGAGATTCTCTGATAAGACCATTTTTCAAGAGTCCTTTACTTTTTTCTTCACACAACTTTTGGCACTAAGCATTCAAGGGGATTTCTTTGCTTTTTCAAGCTTTTCCTATGTATGAATCTTTATGAGGTAATTCTATGAGATATTTATTCTTGAACTATAATATTATAGGATTATCTGGGCAAACTTCTTCTTCAAACATTTTTCTCAATTCAAAGATTTCTCACTCGACCCATTTTGTTCCAAGTTTCTCTTCAATCTTCATATTAATTCTCATATTTGAAAACTCCTTTATTTTTCTCTCCTTTTGTGCTATTGTTTCAGTGACTTGGAGCATGGTGGACAACTGAGGGTTCAAAATAAAAGGAAAAACAAATTTCTTTTTCTGATTGGCTTTTTGTTCTAGATTTGGGACTATGATGTAGTACCCAACTTTTCCATGTCAGGTAATTGTTGACCCATGGGGCTCAATAACTACTAGAAAGGGTGTTCCTAGTATGCATTCAATGTGAATTTTTTCAAATAAAAGCTTTATATCCAAGGATTGTTTCCCAAAACATAAATTTCCTTTGGGAACTACATATTGCATATTCGTTGACCTATTCCCAAGACCAATTACAGAATGTTTGCTCTTGTGAGACTATATGGATGGAATTATTTATTTGTTCAAGAGTTTTAGATCTAAACTTCAATAAATAAGAGATTTCAAATTAAATTTTGACCTTTGTTCCTTAATGCAATTTGAATATGGAATTTATGGTGTTGGGTAGATATAATTCTTATAGCATTTATCCCATCAAGACCTGATTTGTGGAACATATTTATGTTGGGATTTTCTCACATGTCAGATACATCCTATAAAGGAGGAGGTTGTAGAAAATAAAATTGAAACTTAAATTTCCTAATTTATTATCTTTCCCATTGATCTACCTTATATTCATCTTCTTCATTCTTTTTTTATTCTAACATTAGCAATATTGTTTGGTTGAGAAAAATTTATTTTGATAAGAAGGCAATAAGACAAATTATGAAATGTTTAAGAAAATGAATAAATGGAAAAATATAATTATTCATGTCAATATTATTGTTATAATTTTGTAAAATGTATGTCAATATGTTGAATTTCAATATTTTTTCAAGAGAAGAGTTCAATTGATCATTGTGTGTAAATAGTCTTTCTTTCTATAAAGGAAGTGTATTGAATTAGGTTCTCATATAACTTCTTGATAATTATTTATTTATTTATGTCTAATTTGAATTTTCCTATTCTTTATTTTCTGCAAAAAAGCTGGTGCATTTTAGTTTAGGTGTCATTTATTGGATAACTCAATAGTCAATATGGTAACGATATACTATGGAAATTTGTTGATGTTGGAAAGTATTTAAGAAAAGTATTCAACTGTTATTGGTTGTGGAATACCCTATGTAACTTGTTAATATTTTTAATTTTCTTGTCATATTTGTTTTCTACACATCGTGGGACCCATGTCGAGGGTCGAGTATGAACATGTGATGTAGATAACTTTTTTCCCTATTTTATTATTAAATAAAAAATTCTATATGGTCATCCATGTGAAATTACGGTGGGGAAAAATGTGTTGAAGGGAATTTTACATCCATAAAGTTATATTATAGTTACAAAAGGCCCAAGAAATGCTATAGGAAGAGGAGTTTCCTCCACTAATTTCCTATCCCTTTAGATATATTATCTTAGTTAGGGAAAAAGGTTGGATGAGAGGTGAGAGGGGAAAATCCTAAAGAAGCCTTGTTGGTTTTGGAGCCTAGTTGGAAGATGCAGAAAAATAAAAGTTGATGATCATTATTTTCCTCAAAAAAAGATGTTGTTAGAGGAAGACAAGACATCACCATGAGGAGTATTGCGCTAGGGCAAGTGTGTACACTATCACGAAATTATCTTGGATTTGAAATTGGTTTGGGAGGACATTTGGATTATGTAAACGAGTTCTCATTGGTTGGGAGAAGCACCCTTTTACCACTGTGGATTTTTGTGGCAAACCTAGTTTGGTAAATCAGATAAGTATTATGATTGAATGTTTTGTTTTTGTGTTTCTATGTAGTGATGAATTCATGAGTATGTTGCAACTACTAAGTAAGTGGAAGATTTAATAGTATGCACAATTTTGGAATGATAAAATAAATTTGAGATGTTAAATGAAAAGCAATAGTTCAGAGAAAACTCCTTGTGACATAAATTTCATAGAAACATGTTTATGAAGAAAGAACTATTGAAATAAGTAGAAATTTTCCGTGCATAGGAAAATTCGAGGGCTATGAACCATATATATCATTGTAACTATTATTTTTCATTTTATTTATAAATATGGGTTCAATAGTAAAACATACAAATATTTACCACCTTCATATATTATCTATGCTTGAAATAAACACATTTCTAACAATACCAATAGATGGGATTACCCTCAATTGTAAAGAACTCAGCACGAGAAAAATGTTTCAAAATAAATTAATAGACAATTTTACAATAAAAGAAATTTTGGGTGCAAACCAATTACAAGAATACTCAATCTCCTATATTACTTGAAAACCGAAGGTGTGACATAGGCTCCTAGCCAACTAACCTAGTTTGCTAGAGTACACTTATATAGTACATATATAAATTATACATGTTTTATTCAATAAAAAAATTGTAAGGAAGCCTAATCGCTTATTTAGCAATGTAAAGGCATATGGTTCGCCAATAGATCTTTGTCTTGATATACTATTGAAGAAAAAAATAAAAACTCTACCAACCCATGAACCCATGAACTAGGTTTTCTGGTCATGGTTTTCAAAGCATAGGAAATCAAATGGAAAAGCCTTGTGAGAACTAGGTGTTTGAGATGTGTAAGTCTCCATATAGAAAGAAAATCCTTAACAATGATACACTCTTCCTCTCTAAATTAGTGCTAACATGTGAAGACTGCCATAGAATAAATCAAGTTAGAAATTATTCGAGGACAAATAAACCCTAAATTTTGAAGACTAAAATCTTAGTTACAAGCTTTAATATTAAGGGTTGAGTTATATCTTTCTTAAAGACTATTAGATTTGAGATAAAATGGACCATGCTTGAGTTATAGATGAAATACATGAGAAATCAGAGACAATATGAAATATTATACAATAGGTAATAAATGAAAGTGAGGTTTACCACAACTTAACTTACCTAGACGAACGTCACCATAGACAAACCCAGGCTCCCTATCTTGTAGAATTCATGAACGAGAGGCAGTTCACATCCATCAAGCTGTAAAAAATAATAACACCTATAATAACATCCATAAAATGAAATTTATCATGAAAATAATCTATTAAACCCAAACAATATACACATAATAACTGTAGTCTCAAAGTGGACGTAAAATCCTTACTTAAGCCATTCAATCTTGGTTTGTTTGCAAGGGATTCCATCGAAAAACCATCCATGATAAACCACCAGAGCTAGAACAATGAATTCAATTACAAAAATAAGATGGAAATGGTATAACCATGGGCGAAACCCTAAGTGGGTTGCAGATTTCATTTTCAAGCACCTAAATCACACAATGAAATTGGTACAAGCGAGATGTTGTGGGTGGTGATCTAAGACACCTGACAAGTTCTTTGGCCTATCGATATAAAGCCTTTTGGAAGGTTTTGTTGAATGATTGAGATGTTGATAGCCTACTTGGGACAAGTCTTATCAATAAAATGATGCACTAGGGTTAGCCATTGTTATGAAATCAACTCAAGGAAAACATAGAAAAGATAGATCCACGCCTTAGAATTCAGCCTCTTCGAGGGGGAAACCTCCTTTACATTACATAAATGAACAGTTCTTCGATGATACAAATGAAAAGACCTCCTTTCTATATATAGGATTCTAAGGGGTCATAACATAATCTGAGCCGACATAACAATAATAATGTAAGGGCACAATAATAACAATAGGGGGCTTCTATGGGGCACAATAGTAACAACATGGGCACTACATGGGTACATCAATATAATAAGTGGGTTTTACTAATAACAATAAAGGATTACACTAGTAGTATAGGGGCCTAACATGCCCCTCTCCTTCAAAAAGAATTGTCCTTAATGCTTGAGTAGTTCTTGATGTTTCTGTATAAAATTCTTGTCCTCCCATGTGGAATCTTCAATGGGTGAGTTCTTCCACTTGATGAGATACTTTGAAATTGATCGATTTCGTAGCTGTCAGGTTCTTGTTTCTGTAACTGCTCCAGGTTCCAATATGATTTTTCCTTCCTCTTCAATTTCTGGCAATATTGTTTGAATTGGGATCTTTTGCAACTTTTGAATAAGTGGCCATACTTCTTCGTCCTTCTTCGATTCATCCCTTGCTTCGTTATCCAATCTGGTTGGGTAATAGAAATAGCATAAAACAATGCTTCCACATCCTCATCCTTGAAGAGTTTTCCCATTCGGTAAGGTCGCCATTTTTTAAGTGCATGTAGTATTGCCAACATTTCCTTCTCATAAATAGCTTGCTTGAGATGTAGCAGTAAAAATACCCAATCACCTACATCAAACATTTTTCACTACGATGTTGATCTACCTGTTGTTTCATTCGATTTTGCACCAAAGTGGCGTTATCCTTTAAAAGTTGGAGAACTTGTTGTTGATGC
>APFE030096905.1:40770-132050 GCA_000404065.3 Pinus taeda
TAGTTGTGAGGGGTATGATTCTTGGTTTCCATAATTTTTCTTTCCACTATGTCACAAAGCCCTTTTACTCTTTCCAACTGTTGTGGTGTTGCTCTAAAGAAGGTGTTGCTCTTTGTATCCTCATAATGTGCTATCATTTCCTCCGTGAAAATTGACCACGTAACAAGTTTTTTACGAGAACAAAGCCCTTTATACGATAAAAATTGATCCGGTTCTAAATATGAAGATGCACATACCTTTTGTAAGAGTGGTACACCATGTAGATCAAAATATTGCTCCATCTGAAGTATCCAATTTACCGGATCCTTGCCATCAAACTTCCTCATCTTGCCTTTTCTTGATTTTAGGAGCTTGAATTGAAACAATTGTAACTTTGTACTTTCGGATCTTTAAGTTCTTAAATTGCGACCTGCGGTATCCCTTTGTTTCCTCTTTCTAATGCCACTAGTCTAACCCCAATTGGATTCTCCAATGAAGATTTATGCCAAATCACCCACAGTGACCTGATTATAGACTAATTTAGAAGAGCGAACTTGTATGACATGCCACGTGTCCCTGTTTTGACCTTTGGCTCTAAAAAATATATACAAAAAACTATAGTCCATTCTGTTTCTGTATCTTATTACGAAATTTCAATTTGATGCTCAGAGAGAAAGTTATTACGATTTTCCCCAAATCACCTATTTTGAATGTAATTCAGGATTATGCAAAAGGACCAACTTCCTCAGATCATATCTCCGAAAATATAGCTCAAAAGTATTGCAAATTCAGACCTGAGATTCAGCGCGATGTCTTCTCAAATGGGTTTTTTTTTAGGTTCTGAAACATTGCAGAAGAAATGTTATAGCGAAAATGCCATGATGACTTGTTTGGAGCAGCGAAACCCTAGAATCTGAAGCTCTGACACCAAATGTTATGAAACCAACTCAAGAAAAATATAGGAAAGATAGATCTACGCCTTAGAATTCAGCCTCTTTGAGGGGGCAACCTCCTTTACATTACATAAATGAACAATTCTTCAATGATACAAATGAAAAGACCTCCTTTCTATATATAGGATTCTAAGGGGCCATAACATAATCAGAGCCAACATAACAATAATATTGTAAGGGCACAATAATAACAATAGGGGGCTTCTATGGGGCACAATAGTAACAACATGGGCACTACATGGGTACATCAATATAATAAGTGGGTTGTACTAATAACAATAAGGGGTTAGACTAGTAGTATAGGGGCCTAACAACCATTCTTACAACCCACAAGTTCTAGAGACTTTGAGCTTGAATGAGAGGTAGTAAGTCATTCTACGGATTTGAAATCAAAACAACACATAGGCCCTTATGAACATCGATGAGTCAAGGACAATGTGGAGATGATTTATATAATATAGAGAATATTTATGATGTCTAAAGTCCAATGAAAATAATCTCTACAACCCTTGACCACCATCAAATATGGTGGTGGTCTATGCCAAGAGCTATGATGTTTCATGGTTAATGACAATAATCAATAAGAATTAACCCTCTTTTTATTTACTTAAGTAAATTATATTTCATAAGGAGAAAAAAAAGGTGAGGTATAATATTAAAGATCATATAATAACATGGAAAAGAGAGGTTTATTTATTCAATGAATAAGGATGTCAAACTTCGAGACAAAAGTAGTTAATCATTCCAACTTTGAAGGAAATTAAATTTTTGTGCTAGTTAAATAAATATAACTATAATTTAATTCGATGTGAATAATACCCTTGAATGTAGTCTTTTCTCCCATTCAATTTGGAAAACAACCTATGTAAATGATATTGTGTGTGTGTGTGTGTAATGGTAAATAAATTATCTTTATGCTAAATTTCCTATAAGAATATTGCAAAGTAAATTTTGGGGATGTTATAAGTGGTATCAGAGTTTGGTACAAAATTGTGACTTATTTAAGGGAAAACATAAAAAATAACAAATTTTGTTTTATGTTTCATATTAAGGAAGAAGAAGAAATGGTGACATGACAAAACCACCTATATGAACAAGTTTTGTACCCTTGTGAAAACCTAATCCAAAAATGTTGGTGTAGTTAGGTGATGACTCTTTGTCTGTATTTGCAATGTGTTTGAAACAATGTTGAATTGAAGAGAGGAAATAACAAGTATAAAGGTTGACAATGAGTGATTGATGAGAGATCAAGAAAGAATAATCAAGAGCTAACATGATAGGAAAGATCAAAAGACCCCAACCCCAACACTTGATAATGGAGATAAAGTAGAATCACTTATGCGAAGGAAAGATAATGTTCTTGAGGAAAATCCTACACCTAAGCTTGAGGGTGATAAAGAAACAAAGGTAGGGGACTCTGAGAAAAATTCTAACAGAAAAACATCTAAACCATTGAAAAGACGAAAAAAGCTTCAATTGGAGTTTAATAAAATCAAACCCCTAGGACTTTATTTTCAATCTAAGGAAAGTGCAAAGGGGTAGTTAGTGAAAATTAACAAATATTTCTAGATTTATGAATATGACAATAATTTGAAGGATCAACTAGAAATTTATTAGCTGCATGGAAAAGAAACTTTATCGTGGGAAGAGATTAAAGTGGTTCATGGGATTGATGAACAAGGGGTAATGTGGGAAATTTTTTAGCAACATTTCAAAAAAAATGCCTTATCAAGTGATATTATGATGAGTAGGCTAAGGAATTCCATGACCTCTAGTTGGGTCAGTTGTCTATGCATGATTATGTAGAAACAATTACCTCTTTGTTGAGGTATTTTCCTTATATACGGGAAGAGAAGGAAAAAGTATAATGTTTTATAAGTAGTCTTCTCGTGTCTATGGAGGAACACCGAGTTTGATAATCCCAAAATGATGGATGTAGTCATTCATAAGGTGCAGATTTTCTACCAGTAACTGAAATAGAAGGGACAAATTAATAAACCATGGTCAGGTAAGAAGGGTTAGAGATACCCTCTAAGTAATAAGAATGCAAATACAATTGGGTATAAGAGTTTCAATAGAGGGAAGTAGGGTAATTTTTTTGCAAAATGGAAGCAAAAAAGCCAATCTCAAAGTTCTTCCAAGAATTTAGAGCTACTAGGTAAAATTGATGTTGGTAAGGTATAGAAATGACTAATACAGTGCTTGGGTTGTAGGGGACCACACTACCTCAGAGACTACCTATAACGCAAAAAGAAATAACATGTAGAAAATGTTTAAGAAGAAACTATGGTGGAAGAGGTTTCGAGATGTATACTTAGACTAAATTCAGCTCTAGAGGATAAACAAGTCGAGCATCAATCTACATTGATCCAATTGGAAGGTAAAATATGCAATCATAATGTACCAATTTAAATAGATCATGAGGCAGGCTTAAGCTATATTAGCCCCAGATTAGTAGATTTATGTCAACTCAGGTTCAATAATTTCAAACATTTGTGGCTAGTGTAGTTAACCATGGGAGGAAAATGAAGAGTAATAACGAGAGTTGTGAAGTTCCTAGTAGAATTGGAGGGATAGCCAACAAAAATAAATCCAAACGTTCTATTCTTAGGATCATATGACAATTTGATCTGTATTTGATTAGCTAGAGGAGCATTGTTCCATCATAAATTAAAACGATATGATGATCAATTATGTTAAGGAAGGATTTATTAGGAAATATATTCGAGGGATATCAAGGCTTGTAACATTAAGGCACATTTTAGCTTCATAGTTAAGGAAATATATCAGAAAAGGATGTCAACTTTTTACAGTTCAAGTAGGATAGAATTGGTTGAGGAAATTTTAATAGAATAAGTAAACCCAGCATTTGAAGTGACACATGCTCGTGGTAGGTAGTATAAATATAGTGCGAATACAATTATTTTTCCACAAAACATATCTTTTATTTCAAATAAGCTTCCATGACAAGTAGAACAACTTGATTTTCTGATTGTTAGAAGACGTGGTGTTGACTCCAAATATTATGAATGTTAGGTGAAGAGATAGTGCGTGATGGATGCATTTATTTACAAAATTAATATGGATAAATACTATAGGGATGTTGAAATTTATATGGATTTTGTTGATTCTCTCGTAGAAGGAACTACTATCAAAAATAAATCTTCGATTTGCATCAACCTTAAGAATGGAATTGTCTCAAAATTGTATGGAATTATAGATCAATATTGTTGTTTCGTTAGAAACTTTGAAAATTAGATTTTCATTTAACCAAAATGAACATAAAAGTGGTTTATTGGAGATATGCAACCAAGTAAACTAGGAATGTTGATTGAATACAAAAAAAATCATGGCCAAGTGGTGTAGCCATAACTATGAAGGAAAATCCCTAAACTTAACACTTGCTAATTTATGCATTGTTTTAATACACACACACGCACACACATGTGTGCGTGAAGATGTATGGAATCAATGAAAACAATTATAATAACATGGTTTGTGTTAAGACAATTGATGCCAGTAGAAATGCAAAGGAAAAAGACTCCATGTTTATACACAAGAGTAGGATGAACATAATATGTAAATCGGCCAAACTAGAAAAGAACTCAAGGGAGTGAGTTAAAGGAAAATAGTGGATAAGCGTAAAAATGAAAAGGAGTGTTGTAGATGTGTGAAGTTCCATTTTGTCATTTTGACCATGAAACTTGAGTATGTAAAAAAACCTCTTAACTAGCTTTGTTGGTATTGTGAATTCCATATTTCTGTTTCCTCATACTTTTGTGGGCTTATGGAAAGGTATGGAAACACATGGGGGAACAATTAGGATGGAGTTAACTAAGTCAACTTTCGGAGTGGAATTAATAATAATATATTGGTCATGAAAGTGGCAAAGACAATAGGTTGCACTAGACTTAATTATGCATGACAAATGCATACTTGATATGATGAAATCAAAATAACAACATAAAATAGAATGTTTCAAGTAGACCTTTAATTATTAATGCGTCTATGTAAGTGATATGAAATGAAATTGGTAAAACCATGTTTTCAATTTCACATTAAATGGCATCCGTGACACTAGCATAGCTGTGATTAAATGTACAAAAGGACCTATTGTATTATTGTGATGTTATATTGATGGTGCTGAACTTATTAGGTGCATGTGGATAGATGTGTTGGTTTCAGGTTAAAAATCCTTTATGGGATGCATGAATGTAAATGTAAGTCACCTATTCGACATGTGTGGAACCATGCTAAGAAATGAGTGTGACTTGAACATAGGAGTAGAGTTCCTTTGGAATTGAGTAATTGATCAAAGAAAAGTGAAGTAGAATCCCTTTAGCACTGAGAAAACTATTATGAAAAAAACAAATGCAGGATGCATTTCCTTTCCATGTTTAGAAAAGAAGGGAACGAAAAGGAAAACACTGAGGACAATGTTTATTTTTAGGGTAGGAGATCTAACACCCCTATGTTTTTCTTTTCAAGCACTGGATACATTTGGATTGAATGGCTTTGGAAGCCATGATTAGATTTATGAAATGATGTAAATATTTTATTATTATTTAAGTTAATAAATAAATTGTTTGGAATATTCAAGAAAGAGTAGTACTAGAGTTTTAGAAGAATTATTTCCAGCTTAGGAAAATTTGTAGGTGGTTAAGTCCACATGATGGGCCTTCCTAAAAGTATCCTAAAAATTCCTAGGAGAAAATAATTAAAAATATTAACATAATGGAGAGAGAGATTATATTAATTACTTAGTTTAAAGAGAAGTACTAATTGGAGTGGAATAAAGAAATACAAGAGAAAAAAAACACTTCAAAATATAAGAAAATAATATTTTTCAAAAAATACTAAAACAAAAAGGCCTAGGAAAAAGGTTGGCATTCCTTAAAGCAGAACATTGCTAAAAATATGTTAGGGAGAAATCTATAAAATAAAACCGCATTGTAATCAAAGAGGTTGTTGATTCCATCAAGAAAAAATATCATATCTCGGGGGAACTCGCAATAGTAGTTCATGGATTAGAGAAACATGCTTTGTTCTTGTATGTTCCCAAGCACGTTGGTTAACTCAGATTCTAGTTAAAATTTTATTTACTATTAATTTATTTTATTTATGTGTCAATAAAAGAAAAGGATACATGTTTTTACTCGTATTCAATATATTAAGGGTTTTCATGAAGAACTGTATATTTTGTTATTTCAATTATTCTCTTAAAGTATTGTACACATTGATGTTAATGGATTTAGGACAATTAACTTTGAACATTTGATGTTATTAATAGAACAAGATCTACATTTAGGACTATCTATTCTTTGATGTTAAATATTTATACCTGCAAGACGAAGCATTCCATTACATGACAACATTATCGATAAGGAAGCCTTGGATTAAATTTTGATTGGGTTGGAAAGACATGGATTGCACAAATAGATTAAAGTTGATAGTAGTGAGGACTTTCTAATTTTTAATTTAATATTGTACGATTATGTGGTATATGTTTTAAAGAACTTCTATTATATGACAAATTAGACAAGTAGAGTAATAAAGAGTTGGTTTCCTTTACAGTGATATCTGTGAGATTTACTATGAATAGTATTAATTCATAATTGATAATTATTTTCTATTTGTAAGATTTGTTGGAAACAAGTAATAGACTCTTATGTTATGGAATATATATAGCGTAAATATTCCTTACTCTAACAGGGAAACTATACCGTAAGGATTTCATTGTTAATAATTATAAAAGTATACTAAGATAAACTACCTACGGTGATTCAACTCATGGTTGACCATTGGTAGGAAAGAGAAAGGTAATAGTTTCGTTTTAAGAAAAATTCAAATATATTAGGAAAAAAGGTTGAAAAGAGGAGTCTAGCCATGGTTTAGAGTGAGGACAAATATCGAATATAAACCAAATCACACATATCTGTAAACTGAACCAAAATTTAGTTCCGTCGAGTAAATATATTTTATACTATTAAGTCAATAAGACAATTCGAATAGTAAAAGGAACTAATATATATATATATATATATATATATATAATATATATATATATATATTTTATTAAACTGAGTATAGGAATAGTGACACTTATACCTAGTAATAACTTAGCTTAAAAGTACCATGGTCTAAGTTGATTTTGGCTGGACAAGAGTAGTATGAAAAATCCATAACGAAAACAAGGGTATCACACATGCGGCTGACTAGAAAAATTATTACATATATACTTATATCAAAGGAATATAGATGGATTTCATATGTGATGAGAATAAAAAGAGTTGAAAAAAATCTATTTAAAAAATAATAATCATGTACCATGTATCTAACCCGTATTTGTAGAATAATTACATGCAGGATTCAAAGAATTAGTAAAAAATATACGTATATAATCATACGAGAAAAGAAAAAGTTGAAGCCTTCACTAGCTTTGTAAATCAATGCTTAATGGAAATTCCAGGGCAAAACAAATACCACTTCTAGGTGAAAAGAAAATATGATTTTATCACCCAAATTAAGTGGAGTTAAATACATTAGGAAATTGAATATATAGTGAATCACATATATAGTAAGGTGGCCGCCCAACAAAATAAACTTAAATAAATTTCACAGTGGTGAAAACAACTTTCAAAACCCTCTACGGGTAGACAATATTCAAAATCCTACTAGGGTAAAGAACGAGAAAAATGAAACAAAGGGGAGAAACCCTATATAGGTTATTGAATCATAAAAATGCCACAACACAGTCTAGCCATGCAAAGATGGGTAGGAACCGACCTATGAAGCAATAGTTGAAGTATTTTAGTATTGAAAAAGAAGTTAATTCTTAGTCTTGCGAGTAGGATTTCCTCCAATGGAGTGAGAGAAGTACGTGTAAGACAAGCATGAAATTGTGGCCAAAAGCATGGAAAATGTGAAACTCGAATGGAAGGAAAGACCCCCAAGTTAGTTAACTGTTAGAAAGGAATTCATGCCTCACACAAAAATTTTTGGCACAAGATAGGAATGGATTTTTTTTTAAAAGGTAGAGAAGAATCGATGTACAAATACCATATTTTGATGCAAACCCAAAATTTAATTAAGAGGATACACTTAAACGACTGACCGAGTAATTGGGTTTCGAGGTTTTTGCCATGTTTCCTAGAGAATGACTTCAAACCCAATACCCATGAGAAAATAATGAATTATAGTATAAAATTGTACTCTACCGAAAATTGATAGCCGAAAAATTGTAATGAGTTACAAAGAGTTAATCACCAGGACCCATAAGGATAATTTCATTGGTGCTCCCAACATTAATCTTCAAAACCTATAACCAATGATGTACTTGGTGAAATTTTCATACATGGTAGGCATGAAGGAAAAACCCTAGTCAAATTTAATGCTTGAGTTGAAAATATCGATTTAGCTTTAATAGCAAGAAAGCATGAGGTACTTCACATAAAACATCCTACCTACAATTTCTTAAATTAGTTGGCTTGAAACACAGTTTAAACCCAAATAAAATAAAGAAATGTAAAATGAAATGTAAGGAAATTGGAAAGGTTAAAGTTAACTTAAGAAAAGCTAACCTCTGAGGAATAATATCCATACCATTACAAAGTTTAATGCATCCCTGTATAAAACACTCAATAAGAAAAAAAGGGTTATGACCAAGGACACTAGGAGACCAATAGAAACAAAAAACATAGTAACTACAGAGATAACTTGAAACAATTCTCATGAAATAAAATAAGTTAAAGAGAGTGACTATTTATCAGTTGAAATAATAAAATGACAGTCATTATGAGAATTATCACTTTCGTTAGGTATAGTGGAGATAAGACCTCTATAGTGGAGGAGGAAAGATCACCTTACATGGTGAGGTAGTAGAGCGACTGCCTAACCAAGCCAAATAAACAAAACCAAAAAAATGCAAAATCATCTCAGCCCTAGGGTTCCACCACTAGATCCAACCAAATGACATCAATCATTGAACAAAAATAATACACCAAAGCATGTGTGGTCATCTGGTCAGTGCAATATGCAATGATTAGTTATGCCAACTTTGAATACATATACCTTCATTCAAACTTTATTCCATAGGTCCCACTCTAATTATTATAATAAAACACATAATAGCCACTGTTGGAAGGATGTGAACTAAATGGTGTTAGAAACATATTTAAAAGTTATATAAACTATGAATGTGAATCATGTGTTGTATATGTGGTTATAATGTGTAAAGTCTTAGGTAAAGTTTTATATATGTGTTCATGTGTGGAATTAAAAGGTTCCAACAATAATGGCTAATACCTTAAACCTTTATTCCATATAATAATTGGTGAGGAGCACCTAGAATGAAATATTAAGGTGTAACATTGTTAATCCTTAAGTTCGAATATTGATAACAACAAGGAATGGAGTGGTGTCCACCCCCACTATTTTACCAATGTTGAACTTCAGACTACAAATAGGAAAAGGGTAATATTAAACAAAAACACTTCTTGTATAGAGATAATATCTCAAAAGAAAATAAAAATTTACATAGAAATGTGGTATTTTATACCATGCCATGTATAATGTGTTCATGTCTAACCTAATTTCAATTTACCGCATCAATGGTGTTTGGTTTAAGAATATTCACCATAAAATTCGAACCCCTTTTTGCATATGGATAATCCTATATCATTTTATGGTACACAAATATATGGTGGACTCTCCCTCATTACACCCAATATTGTTTTCATTTCAATGGGAAATGAAAACCTACCTACATTGTTAGTTTCATGGATAATCCTTGAGCAGTCTATCAATAAAACATTGGGCATTGGTAGTAGAAGTTTTGACAATTTATCTCTCTCAATCATATTGTGTGTGATTCACTAATATAATTCCTCGACATCATGAAATAATTCATGACTTAGTTTCTTTTATGGTTTTGCAGGATGAACACACTCCACTACATTATGATATTCTAATTTTTTCTTTTATGTTTATAATTTCTAATTCATCAATTTATAATATTTATCCTACTGCTCTTCGTATGTTTCCTCCATGGTGTTTCTCAACATTCAAGGATGACAAATGCAAAGGAAAGGGTGTCTCTTAACAAGGTAAAATAATGAGTAACACTTTCCGTTGAACTCAATTTACAACGAATGCATGCTTTTCTTGGGTCAACATCCTTGTAACTGATAAAAAATGGATGCGACATTGTAGTACGAGCCCTATCAATCTGACCAATGTTTAATTATGAAAGGGTAAGTGTTACCCGAAACCACATTTATTCCATAGTACTAAAATATTTAAGTTTATTTATCTCTATGGGTTTGCTAAAATGTTTCCCTCTTATCATTTACAATTAATAACTCAATTGGTTTCACTTTCAATGTTAACATTAAGGATAACAGTTATAAACCCTCTAGGTAAGATACCACTTCTCTTGTGTAAGGACATTTGTTGCTTGGACGCAACAAACCTCATAAAATCATCTTGTGAATCACTCACAAATACCACATAAAATTTATCTTTAAATACTATTGAAAAGGTCTAAAGCATGAAGATGGATGCATGGTCATATCAAAGCTTTATATATATATAATATATATATATATATATATATATATAGATAGTTGTGTGGTGTGTGTGGTGTGTGTCTGTCTGTGTGTTTGATTGATTAGTTGATGCATATCCATGGTAATGGGTTGAATTACAATCTTGACTAGAATTACCATACCATAATATACTTACATTTTGCAAATGAAAACAAGACTAAGGACCCATATGTTGGTCATGGATCTTCTAATAGACAAATGTTTATTTAACACAAGGCTTAACTCATATGAAACTACTATAATGTGTACTATAATGTTATCTTGGTCCTACACCCTCCTTGATTTTCTATTTATATTCTTCGATAGTTTATATTATTTTAAATGAACTCCTTATGTCTATAGATAATGACCATGACTCTCCTAGATTATTACTCAGTGTAGCCATGTTATTATTTTTACGAGACCTTATAAGTAAAATATTTTTGGTAATATAAATAGAATTGCTTGTATATGAAGAAAAGGATAATAATATTAACCATTTCTATTGAGTTACTAAACTATACATTGTATATAAGATAGTAATAATAACATTAGCTATTTTTGTTCATGAACTTTTACTCTATTTTTCTGAACTCCTCTTACTCTCTTTAGGATATGCATATCAAGTAATATTCTTTTTTGCGCACTATGCATGTATTGACAGCATTACTCATTTGTATGATTTTTATTCTCTTCCATGCACATCTTCTTCAATACCAACCTAGGAATGTATCATCTTATTTAACATTACTCTATGTAAATGAAAGAGTTCCTATCATTAATAAATAGAAATATAGAATATACATTCTAAACAACATATACAATTATACAATTTATCATGGTAAACACTATTTGAGGCACCACATTCCTCCCTACCATAGTCACCAAGTAGCCAAGAGTATTTCTCCACTTAGGACACTCCCTATCCTTGAATATGAGTTTTTAAGTAGATAACTAGGATTTCTCTACTCGTTACAATATTTTCCTTAATGCTCTTATCACAGTGCTCATGCAAGAAAATTATGTCCCTATATTTTCCCCTCAGAGAGATTATGATAATGGTATCATTTTTCCTTATAGAGTGTATCCTAACACTTCCAGAGTGATCCCAATAGCTAACCAACTCTCTCAAATATATTTCCAAGTGCATGTACTTAGTAGATACATTTGTCTACGTCCTTAACATACATATATTTTTCCAATTTTAAATTTTCTTATGACCTTAATTTCATTATCTAACCAATTTCACAAATTGATTGTGTGGCTCTATTTTATTCTTACCTTTCATTACTCTCCCTCTATTCATCAAATTGGAATTTATTTTTTGTTTCCAATTTGTAAAATTAGTTCTACAACAAATAGCTAGTTATCCCTCCCATAAAATCATAGTTCATGTTATTCTCACCTGCTGATAAAATAATATGCTTAAGTAATTTAATTTATCAAAAAATGTTTACAATCATCACAATGTCATTTTATGTTCGTAAATGCCACTATAAAACAATGAACAATAATTAAAAATGACTAGGCATTTTCCATCATTCTCAATAATTAAAACTAGGTGTATTATAAGGAGGGCGGTCATTATGACCTACCACGCCATAAAGACACATGTATTGGAATTGATTTTTTTGGCATTCAGTAAGTGAGTTAATTGATTTTTCACTCATGTAATGGTAATGGGAGTTATTATATCACTTATGAAACTAAATATATAACAATGTGAAGAGCTTACCCTTTAGGAAAGAATTTCATCTGGGTTTGTGACGGTGGAGAATGAAATGTATGAGGAAGCTTCAGGATGGTGGTACCTAGTAGGAGCTATATGTGGTTTTAATTATGAGAAAGTACATGCAAATATGGTGTTGAGCGATAAAAAGGTGTCTTTTTAACTCCTAATTACCTTCACATTAATTGTCAACCTAGGGACGACTTTTTATTTCAAGAGTGTACTCAGTCTAAGGTGGCTGTTTACTCAAGAGTAATGTTTTTCAGTATAGTGCTTAAAATCTGAAAGTAAATGAATGCTTGAAATAAAATCTACTTACAATTAAAAGAAACTTAACGCTTTGAAACTTAAATCATTCATGCAGAAAACTACAACAATTATCAATCAAGGTTGCAGTAGCAATAACTCATTCCTTGTTTAACTGATATAAATTAAATCAAGCGTAAATAAGATTCCCAATCTGAGAACTTAGACAGTGGTAGTCAATGCTCTTTATAATTGTTGACCTCACACACAACACTAAATAACAAATTGGAAATTGCAAAGGATTAAATCAATCGTACTACTGCAACTTAATCAAAATGAGACAATTGTGCTAACTGTAAGAATGCTGAAAGGCAGGCTTAAATAATTGTAGAAAATAAATGAACAACAGTGCTAAGTATTAGAAATGAATAGCCAAACTTATGTAGCTATAATGAATAAAAAACTGTTAAATTACTGGAGTGATTAGCGTAGCTCTGTAGATGAAATGAATAACACAACAATCTGCTTGCTAAAAGAAATGATCTCTGTTAAAAAGGAAATGAATAGCAACGCAATTTAAGTACAATATATAAAATAGATCAATTCATTCAGTCTACCAAGCAGTAAAGTAATATGATTACGATAAATAGAAATAAAGTCAAACCATCACACATAAGAAATTGTAAAGATATAATGCACAACAACAGCGTAATCCACCAGAGGCTGGGCCCTTAGCCACCAGCAGATGCTGCTAGGCTACCTCAGATGAGATGAATGAACAACAACCGACAAATTATATATTTATCATCAAACTGTGAAATCATTACAATAGCAGAAGCTTTGAAGATTACAATGGTAATGAAACAATCTCCTTTTTCCTCCTATGCTATCATGAATCATGAATCCATAATTCTAAATCCTCAATTCTGAATCTTGAATGTATCATTCCCCTTCTCTTATCTCTGTTCATTAACCATTTTCTCAAAACTACAAACCAGATTTTGTTGAAATTGTGCAAGTAGATTTCTACTATATTAATGCTTGTATGATCGAAAAATCATATCGTTTTGATGCACGGATCATGAGATATAAACAAAATGGCTGTAGGTGATAGTGTATGATTTCTGAAATTTTATGAACCAATTTAACTTGAAATAATCTAGGTATGTGTATTTTAATAATATGTCTGTGTTTTCTAGAGATCAAAAGAATTGAGTTCATAGTTTTTAAAATATGATGGAAATCAATTTCTGCACTGAAATTGTATGCCTTAAATTTGAAAGAAAGTAGAAAACATCCATCATGCGTAGAAATTCCTCCCCCTCTCTGAAGAATTAGCATGCCATCATTCGATGCTAGAAAACAAATTGAGGTGGTTGCTACCATCTGTTGAATTCTATGCTTAGTGTAAAACAACATGGAATAAGGGAGGTGTTGAGAATGAATAAGAATAGCAATGGATGATAAAGAATATGAATGACATGGTTATAAGAAAGAAATGAATGAAAGCAATATTCCCCTAAAACTGAAAGAGCATATGCTGCTGAAAAGTGGGAAGTGGTAAAGATGTGGAATGAAGAATGATAAATAATGCTCAAAATAGATTTCATTAAATTCTCCTAAATTCATAATAAATCAGAAAATTATGCTATTTTACCTCAGGTTTTACCTCCAAAAAAAATGTAGAATGACATGTATGGACTGGCATTTGTTGAAGCTAATGTAGGCAGAGTTATGGTTATAATGAGAGCAGAGTGTGTAAGGATAGTTAAGAATAAAAGATAGGAAACTTTGGATTGATGATAAGTTATGCGAAAAATAAAAATGACAACAATATGCGAAAAAGATGCTTTGCTGATGATATTCTAGCTGAAAAATGATGTGATTGATCAAAAAATAATTTTTCATGCGTAAAGGTTCAAAATAGGGAAAAAAAATTAAGGAAATAACTTCTCCGATAAAAAGAAAAAATAAGAAAAGGGTATTATAGTGATAATTGACGACACGATATAACTTCAATACCATAAGCAGAGCCTCTGTTGCAGCAGGCATCCATAGCCTCGACAGGGTTGCTTTTTAACGCGTATGAGCTAGGATCCTCAATTTAGAAATCGAGAGTTCTAGTGCTATTCTACAGAAGAGATCAGTGTGCTGGCATGGTAATCAGATAACCACATTGCCATTCACTGGGATGTAGCAAAAGTGATCAGGCTGGCTTGTGATGAGACCTCCTATTCCAAGGATAAGTTGGTTATCCAATGGATCATAACCCTAGTGTGGTGTCCATAATGGGAATGCCACTTTGTTATAGCCTTATGAACATGGTAGGCTGGCTCGTAATGATAGCCCCTATTGTCTATCTGCGAACAAATTTTTTTGTTATTACACATTTTTATGATAAAAAGAGGGAGGCTTTGTACTCCTTAAGAGCACAGATGGTTGAAGAAGTTGAACATGTCAGTAGAAAAAAATTATACCCATAATCTCATTTATTATAGACAAAGAAGATTATAACTAGGAAGGGTGGAACCCGCATGGTATTAAGATGATCGATCAATATCATGTTCAACAGAAAACAATGCAGTAAAGTAGTGTATAAATAATTGTGTCCCTTTTGAAAAGAATCTATCATCAAAGAATTGTCATGTTAAAGATCATAACGTGAATAATAATAACTCGCTTCAAAAGAATCCATAATTCTTGTCCTCATAAAAGTAGTTTACTTCATGCCATGAAAGGGAAGCAGTAAAATGTGGTTGAGATGAATTAGGAATAATCCGACAAGAGGAAGAAAGGGTTTCTCTCAAAAATACTCCCAAAGTGTTGCTCCTTTGAAGGAATAGCGAAAACACTAAAAAAAAGTGTTGTTTCTTGCAGGGAACAGCAAAGGAAATGCACACCAAAAAGGAAAATTACACACGAAAAAGCATTGTTCCTTGTAGGGAACAGTGAAACAAAAAAATACATGTGAAAAAGTGTTGTTCCCTAAGAGGAACAACAAAAAATGTGAAAATGTTGTTCTTTTGAAAATGAACAACAAAAATGTGAAAATGCAGAAGTGTTGTTCCTTTCAGAAAGGAACAACAAAACGTGAAAGTGCAGAAGTGTTGTTCCTTTCGGAAAGGGACAACAAAAATGTGAAAGTGCAGAAGTGTTGTTCCTTTCAGAAATAGACAACAAAAACGTGAAAGTGTAGAAGTGTTGTTCCTTTGAAAAGGAAAAGCAAAAATGTGAAAGTACAGAAGTGTTGTTCCTTTCGAAAAAGAATAAAAAAAACGTGAAAGTGCAAAAGTGTCGTTCCTTTAAAAAGGAACAACAAAAATGTGAAAGTGCAGAAGTGTTGTTCCTTTGAAAAGGAACAACAAAATGTGAAAGTGTAGAAATGATGTTCCTTTAAAAAGGAACAAAAAAAGCGTGAAAGTGTTGTTCCTTTTTTGAAACGGAACAACAGAATGCAGAAGTGTTGTTCTTTTGAAAAGGAACAACAAAAGTGCAAAAGTGTTGTTCCTTTTTTGAAAAGGAACAACAGAATACAGAAGTGTTGTTCCTTTGAAAAGGAACAGAAAAAGTGTGAAAGTTCTATTCCTTTTTTGAAAAGGAACATCAGAATGCAGAAGTGTTGTTCCTTTGAAAAGGAACAACAAAAGTGTGAAAGTGTTGTTCCTTTTTCTGAAAATGAAATGTACAATCATAAAATGCAAGCACGCAAAAAATGAATTAGCTGTTTAGGGTATTGATGCTGAGTATGGGTTATAGTTTGAATGAAGCAACACCTAAAACAAAAAATATAAGAGAAATCAGAAAAGAAACAACATTTTATTTAAAAACAGTATGTAAATAAATAAATTAAGTTACAACAGCTATGATGTTATGTAAAAAAAGGAATGATCTCTTTGAAAAATGTTTTGGCAGAAGTGACAAGACATGAATCTTCAAACGGAAATCAATTCTTCATGTCCTCTATTATGAATACAATGGGTAATGAGTTGGATGAAATTCCTTTGTTTCATTAAAATTTCTTTCAAGAATCACTTATCCATAAATTGGCCTTCTTTTTCTCCTAGGACCTGCAAAAAACGAGTATCTACCTGCAATAAAACATTAAATCATGGAGAAAGAAAGGTGTGTGGACTTCCCTAATCCAATAATTATGCAAACAACTAACAATTAGTTACCTTGTAGAACAAATCCATGGAGAAATAAAAAAGTAAAATTTATTTGTCACTTGCGGGAGAGTAGTGGTCGACCATACTAACTAGCAGTGTTTTAATCACAACATCTTTGTTTTTCATCCAAATTGAATTGTTCCAAAGCTATATGAGAGATAATTCAAATTTTTATCTCCAATAGAAATAGGTTTTAACAATTCAATGATATGATATGTCAATTTTAGCTAGAACAACTTGCATAACAGAGTCATTTTTTATTACCCCACTTAAAACAACAGTGAATGTCTTAAGCATAGATTCTTCGTTTGATGTCGGATTTGAATTATTAAAATTAGAAATTAAATTAGATTAATTTATTTATCTCGAATGTAAATATTTTTTGAGTACAAGAAGAATTGATAGGTCAAATACTCTAAGGAACAACAGGAAAAACAGAGTTTTGAGAGTGTTGATTTACGATAGACAGTCAGTATTTTGATCATAACTTCCCCATACGATATCGAAAATAAGTGATTCTAATTACCTTGTAAACTAGATTCATATGGAATCTACCATAGAAACATTTTTTAAAAATTCATTCATTTAGGCCTCCAACAACCGACTATCCCAACTCTGTTCCTGAGCTACTCGCTAGACACCCTGCCAATGTTTTGGTTCTAACTTTTTCGTTTCGAATCCAAATTGAGTAATTCAAATTGGATTAGAAATTATACATCAAGGGCTAGTTAGGATAGAAATATATTTTAAAAATATTCCCTTTTGTTCCCTCAAAACATGACTGTCCCGCTTGTGTTTTCAAGAATTTCATCAAGCCCACAAGCCAAAAAATATGATATTCAAGTATTTTTACCAAATCGGTAATAAAAATGAATATGAGTGTTTGTAGAGCTATTATTTCCATTATAATTCATCTACATACACAAATGAATTAAAAAAAATTATCACCGATGTTGATTTCGACAACGTGTTGCAACAAAAACAACTATTTTTACAAAAAAACAAAATGCATTTATTTATGTCCTTATTTATTTATTTATTTATTTTAAAGTAACCTACATTGATTGAAAAATGAATATGACTATGTATAGGAGAACTTCCAATGGAACCATTTTCGAAATAGGGCTTCATGTATGCCCATAACCAAATTTGAAAAATTCATATTAATGAATATTACAGTATGAGAAGCCAACTTCCCTTGAAAAATGGTATAAAAAATTGTTGAAGTATGGAGTGATGTTGCAAACAAGTGATAGAGTGAAACCAATATTCAATATATTCTGTACTTTCTTGATTTCCCATAGCCATCATACCATGAAGTTCTTGAGCTTTTAAATTGACTTGTTGATGCATACTAAAAGAAACCTCATTTTTTCCCATAACTTCTACAATTTTTGAATTTGAAACATTCTAAATCTCATTTTAAATTTTTCTCTAATGACGTATGTGAGATAGAATGGGTGGGAAGGGTGGGTAAATTTTGCAGTTCAACACTACAAGCATGTTGTATTGGTTTATTGTGGTGAGGGTGTGGAATTAGTTGAGTAGGAAATTGTGTACGGAATGGAACATTTTGAGGATGTGGTCGATTGGGTTGTGTGGATGGTTTTGATGGGCAAGCAAGATGTTGTGGAAGAGTTGGTGAAGAATATGGAGAAGATGTTTGTGCTACAAGATGAGGGAGAGCAGTCATGCAATCATAAGGTGAACCATGCCAAACTTGTAAACAAGATTGGTGGTGGTTATATTGAAATTGACATGGTTGCCCTAACACATTAGTATTCCATAATGGATTATGCAAGTAAGAGATTGGAGAGGAAGTGTTTTGAATGATACCTGTAGGCCATGATTTTCATGGTTTTGACCTTGTTTCAGCTTCCTCATCTCTTTGATATGCTACTTCCATACTAGATAGGGAAGAACAACTATCTATGTGATGCTCCTTCCAGTGATGAGGGCAAAACACTTCATCAAATTCTTGATTTTTCTGAACGTGCAAAACATCCAATTGTGAATTTAGAGAGCTAATAAAATCAACTTTAAGATTTTCAAATAAAAGATTGATTTCAGCTCTTATGTCTCTTGTTCTTATAGCAGATTTGGAAAAGAAGGAACAAACATCTCTAGTATTCTTACCAGCCTTGGAGATTCCTCTTGAATATCTTATGCACAATTCACAAAAATCATCATATGATAACTCAAAAACATCACCTTTTCCTATTATATTTAAGAGTTTTAAATTTCATCTTTGATTCCTTTGAGTAGGAGTGTTTTTAAGATCTCTTTCTCCAAAGGCTTATTCTTTAATTTTTGAAGGTTGTATTGAAATCGATCTACATAGTCCTCCAAGCTTTCATCTTCCCCTTGTATCATATTGAAAATATCTTCATCGGCCTTGCAATAGTCTTGGTACTTCTTCAAGAATATGTTCTTCATGTCCTCCCATGTTTGGATGCAATTCCCACCTAGGTTCATGAACCATCAGAGAGTTTCTCCTTTAAGAGTAAGAGAAAACACTTTCAATATTTGATCATTAGTACAATAATCATATCCTCTACAAAGTATTTCGAACTCAAATAAGAATGTATATGGATCTTGATTTGTCAAGCCATGAAATATTTGGTAGAGAAGATGGGGGAAATTATGTGCATTTGTGTCACTCCGCCTAGATCTTTGATAGGAAATTCAAAAGTAGAAATGTGACTCATTTCTTACCATAATAGAAGATGTTCTTCATGTGTTTTTTCGAGGCTCCTTCCTCAAATGTTCTCGTCAATCAGTTAGTGAAATGGGTGGTCCTTACATCACCACATGAGTAAAATCATGAGATTTGTTTTTGAAAATCTCTATTTTCTTTAGTCATTCACACAAAAATTTAAAAATTTATTTCTACTCTAATTTCTTTAACAGTTATGTTGGAAAGTGGGTGGGGGAGAAGGACTTCTACATGCTCTGTACGTAGTTTCTTACCTTCCATTTTTAATACCCAGTTCTTTCCTAACAGGCACTCATCAGATGCACACTACTCTATAAAAATGGCTACACTCTCCCTAGGAACGGCGCCAAAATGTTGAGCGATAAAAAGGTGTCTTTTTAACTCCTAATTATCTTCACATTAATTGTCAAGCCATGGATGACTTTTTATTTCAAAAGTGTACTTAGTTTGAGGAAGCTATTTAGTCAAGAGTAATGTTTTGTAGTATAGTGCTTAAAATCCAAAAGTAAATGAACGCTTGAAATAAAATCTACTTACAATTAAAAGAAACTTAATGCTTTGAAACTTAAGTCATTCACGTAGAAAACCACAACAATTATTATTCAAGGATGCAGTAGCAATAACTCATTCCTTGTTTAACTGATATCAATTAAATCAAGCGTAAATAAGATCCCCAATCTGAGAATTTAGACAGTGGTAGTCAATGTTCTTTACAATTGTTGACCTCACACACAACACTAAATAACCAATTGGAAATTGCAAAGAAGTAAATCAATCATACTACTGCAACTTAATCAAAATGAAACAATTGTGCTAACTATAAGAATGCTGAAAGACAGGCTTAAATAATTGCATAAAGTAAATGAACAATAGTGCTAAGTATTAGAAATGAACAACCAAACTTATATAGCTATAATGAATAGAAAGTTGTTAAATTACTGGAGTGATCACTGTAGCTCTCTGGATGAAATGAACAGCACAACAATCTACTTGCGAAAAGAAGTGATCTCTATTAAAAAGGAAATGAATAACAACACAATTTAAGTATAGTATATAAAACAGATCAATTCATTTAGTCTGGAAATACCAGGTGGTAAAGTAATATGATTACGATAAATAGAAATAAAGTCAAACCATCACACAACAGAAATTGTAAAGATATAATACACAGCAACAGCGTAATCCACCAGAGGCTGGGCCCTTAGCTGCCAGCAGATGCTGCTAGGCTACTTCAAATGAGACAAATTAACAACAACCTCCAAATTATATATTAATCATCAAACTGTGAAATCATTACAATAGGAGAATCTTTGAAGATTACACTGATAATGAAACAATCTCCTTTTTCCTCCTATCCTGTCATGAATCATGAATCCACAATTATGAATCCTGAATTCTGAATCTCGAATACATCATTCCCCTTTTTTTTTATCTTTGTTCTGATTTAAATACACAGAGAGCAGATAGCAGTTACAACTGTGATGATTACAATATGATCATTATTACAAAATTGGATTGTTTCTAACCAATTGATCAACAATAAAATATATTTCCATCCATCTTTCAACAAGAGCAAGGCAAATTTGGCTTTGCAGCTGAGATTTGGAAAATGGATACACAACAAATCTAAGAAATGCGTGCTCATAGAACCCTATGTTTCTCTCAACACAAGCCGAATTTGGGCAAACCAGTCTTCATTAAAGTTAATTTGGTCTGTTCTGGACAAAACCCATGTTCTGGATTTTCTAGATTCTTCTTCATTTACCCAAAATATCAACTGTAAAACTATCACTTCTTATACCAGCGAATTTCTGAGTTGGAATATTTAATGATCAAATCTTCAATTTGGAAATTGTATTGGAGGCTAAAAATACTGAATAATGTTACAACCAATTTATTAAAACTATCATTGATAAAATCATGCATAATCATAAATTTATTAAAAGTAAAGGAGAAGAAATAATATTCATCTATAAGATCATAAATCATTATAAAATGGATTTATATAATAAATTATAATAATTGACATGATAAAGAAGAGTGAAAAAGGATGAAATAAGTGTTTAAAAAGTGGTCATATTCATGGCCCAACAAATGGAAGTTGAACATACAATTGACATTGTTTCCATCATTAATATACTGCATAGATTTGGAATTGGTAATTGTGTTTTTCAAATCATAATTAGTTCGAGTTCATTGTATATGCTCTCCTACAAGTTTGTAAGTTCATGGTCTATACTAATCCTCAATTATTAAAAAAATTCCCTCTCTTTCCTTCTTCAATTTTGTTTTCTTTTTTTTATGATCATTCCCCCCTTTGTTCATGTTATCTCTTGCTCCCTTTCACAACCTCCCCCTACTTATCTTGTCCTTGTGCATATATTCTCCATAACTGCACTACCTTTCATTCCATCCATATAGAATATTTTACTGCATACACTAGTATCCTCATGTGCTCTCTGTAAGCTTCCATTTTGGTGTTTCTCTATGGTATTTCTCTTATTGGAAATTGTATATTTTCCTCTCCCTCCTCTTTTGTTGACATTCTAGGGGTATCTTGGAGGGTTCTTTTTTGGTGGTGTCATTTTATCAAGAGTTCAAATGAAGTGGAACCTCTCTCATTTACTTGATTTTCTTAATCTATCATGCAAATTGTTTGACATATATAAGTTCTCCAACCTATACCCCTTTCCATGTCATAGGAAACAAGTTTAGAAGGGGGGAACTTATTACCATGAGCCATCCCATTGAGTAAATATATGCATGCATCATAGATTGGAGGACGTTGCATCATGCTATTTTAACCTCACGTGCTAGGACACACCAAAGGAAGAATCACATGTGTTGAGGGGACATCTCATCTTAGAAATGGAGGTTCTCATTGAATGAGTGAATTTAATACTATACATAGGGAATATGAGAGGTTGCTTCAATCTACATATGAAAATTTAATATACCTTCAATTTCATGAAGGAGAAACACATAATAATTATTTTCCAATTTACCATTATGTTAACTATATTCTTTTGAAAAGATGATACTCAACTATTTAATTGATGTACATATGATATAACATAATGTTCAAGAGTTCTACTTCACTACTACATAACACTTATTTCCAATGAAAACCTTATTATGGTTCAAGGTTCTAAGGATTCATGTTATCTTAACCACATAGTTATTTATATAAAGGTACACTTTTAATATAAAACCTTTCTATGTCCATAGGTATTTTGCATCCACCCCTTTATTAATAAAAAATTCGAGTTTCATTGTTTTAACATTTGCACAACTTGGAATTCCATGAACTATCCTTAACAAAGGGTGAGCTACACTGACTACTTTATGCTCACCTTTTTTCGATATCTTCTTAGAGAAACCCTCAATCTGAATAACCATATGATATAAAGGGATTACATGGCCTAATGATGACATAGTGCTCATATCAATCACGTGATCCATGGAAAATTTTAGGGGCTAATATTCGCCCAGTGGGCTAATTTTCCATTATTTTTCCAAAAAAAGATTCTCCAATTTCCATATTTATAAAAGATGATTTGCCCAAATTTTAGAATATAAAATTATTTTACCTTAAAAATCGCCAACGTTATATAAAGACTATATATAAAATGATTATAAATTTGAATAATTTTACAAATATATCAATAAACATTTTATAGTTTTCATATTAGGGATTAGTGAGATTCGCCAATGTTTGAAAGTTCAAGAAAATTTTCCATCCTTAAAATTTTCCCTGATCTATCTGACATTTAACAGTAAATATTAAGGGGTGCAATATAATGGTGATAAATGATAAAGGGTAGTTAGGGTTACACTCTTCTGCCTTTTGCGTTCCTAATTCCATTTTCACGGTTTTATTCCATTGTGAGAGCTCTACAACTAAGGTTTCATTTTGTTAGTCATACAAATACATTCCTCTCTCTCCTTTCTATTCCGTATACCCAAAATATAGGACCATTGAATGAGTAGATAATATGCTATGGTAGGGGTTTCATGGAGGTATATCTATAGAGTAGAGTATAAAACTTTTCAACCTTACATGAGTTTGTTATAGCACTTCTCTTGGCTTGGATTTAGGTAATTTCTATCTCTAATTAATTTAATAATCATTAAATGATTTTGGTGGCTCCCTTCGATAATCATTTGTAGAGAAACCCTTGTTAAATAACTAGTGACTCACACTATTTGACATGGTTTTTCATTTTTAAGAGTATTATAGCCACATATCAATGCAAATTATGGATCATGTAATTACAAGAATTTAAGGTAAATCCATTTTGTTTCCCACTGAACATTGTTGTGGGATCAATTTTATCTTTTACCTGTCAATGTTTTAACGCTCAACGCCCCACTGATGCAGGTCTAGCAATGGTACCATGGTGTACTTATCATGCCTTCTTTACAATCCCAACAATGAGGATTTTCCTTCATATCCAAGATGGTGAGTAACAACACCTTGTCCATGAACATTTTCTTTACGCCTCTTTAGCTTTTACCAGGAAACCATTTCGAGTTTTGAAAATTTATGACACATTCCTTATCATCCATTTTACTGTTACAACCCCTGTCAAGATGGTATCGGTTCTTCATTTGACAATGTGTATCCCTTTATAGATAAGGCTATTTGGTTTACTTTCCCTCACACTTCCCAATAATAGGTAATTTTTTGGAAATTATACATATAATCTTTACAATCCTTCTTCTAGTGATTTTTATTATGTATATGTTAATTATGATTCACATACAATGGACTTTTCGTATAGGATGGGGTTGTTAAGGGTGATAGTTTGTCCTCTTCCTTTGTAGCAGGTAAAGATTGTTCTAATTAATATATGTATATATATATCATACTTTCTTAATTTCTCTGATACTAACGAATATTTTTCCTTTACCGCTCTAGGTAATTTATTGTGGGTAACCAAAGGTTATTAAATAAGCGTGGAAAAATTACCAAGGTCCTATTCGAAACTTAAATCTCATTTAATTTATGTTGTAGTCATGACCTAAGTAATCCTTCAATCTATATGGCCATAAATATTTTTGACCACGAGCCTACTTATATGATTGTGGTAGTAATTTTTCCTATTGCAGAGTCATTTTCCCTCGGCTTGGACAATACATGTTCAATTTTTCTTAGTTTTTATAATCATCTTCACTATAAATATGTTGTTCAACATTATTAGAGTTGTTATTCTCATCAAAGTTAATTCTACATGCATATTGGTTTTATTATTGTACTTGAAAAGAATCATCAAGGTTATTTTGAATATATAACCATGTTTCTCAACATATTTGTAGTATTCATGTTTGGTGAATACTCGTAATTGTTAACTAAATAATTGGAACTTCTTTTGAGAAATGTCAGGCTTCAAGTTATTCATGAATTATAATATTCTATTCTTTATAGTGTTTAATTTTTTCATAGACAAAATAATTAATGTGTTTAGGTTAATATTAATATTTTGTTGAAAAGACTCCTAATTTTGTGCTTATATAGGACATGTAGTTATTAATTAGATGAAAATATTGGGTTATTTGCAATTTTAAATTATGTATTTCTATGTGGAATTTACGATTATAGACAAAAGTATATTCCCTAGATGTAGTGGACTGGTCTACAACAACATGAAGGAAAGAATATAATCTTTCCCTTAGTGAAATTGAAGAATGGGAAACATGACTACTTAGAATAGATCATAAGATTTACTTTCCTCCTCGCTTGTAAGCTCCAATCGTAGCTCTGATTTCTATAATTAGAACCTGCACATACATTCATAGCAAGCCAAAGATCCACAACATATACATGTCATAATTCAATTACTCTATTCAATGGGTTAGTGAAGCATTGAAATACATGAATGTAAATATGACATAGCACATATAGGAAAATGGTATACTTTTTGTATGAATAGAAATAGGAGAGAGTTTACAACCAAGAATAGTAGTTTATATTGTAGAGATATCCCCAAGTTTACTTGTCCTTCCTTGTCACAAATCACACCTTAATGTCACCCTAATGCATGAAGATGATGACTCTCTTATATTCAAGGAAACAACATGAGGACGTGATCTATCTCCAAAATCCAACCCTGATGTTGTAGATAGTAGTAAATTTATAGGAGAGGGATGTTAGTTTATGAATTATTTTTAATTTACCAATCGAGTTTGTAGATCCACTTAAGATGAGAGGATGAGCTCAAGGGATAAGAGGTGATGTCTCCAACGTAGGATCAGCTACGATTAAAACATCTTGTCCAAGGTAAATGGTTAGAACAACCCATGGAATCTTCTGAAAGAGGAAGCTTTGAGATTATTTTTAATTTTCATAAATTTCTAGAATAATTTAACCCCCAAGAAGGGACAAGATACTTCTAGTCAGCACTCGTGTAGAATGGGGTAACCTACTACTAAATGCAAGTCTCTAAAGGTGCAGGGTGTAATGGGCCTTAAAAGCACTAATTTTTGGTAGTTAGACCTAGAAACTCAGTTATTTGGAAAGGTCATGCTTGGGTATTTTTGTATCGATGATGATAATATGTTCAAAGATGGTGATTGATTCAGTTTTGCAGGCCTATTAACGAGACGAGACAAAATGGTCTATAACAGACTCCCCCCTAAAGCACAAAGTCAAAAATGGTGGTTGATGATTGAAGTTCTTTACCTTATGACAGGTTCATATCAAGAACAACTGGTCGAGATCATCATTTGTTACAATACATTCTAATCATGATATCTCTACTAAGGGAGGCGTACCGATGCTCAATAGATAAGCTAACATTTCATGTAAAATGATCAAGAAGTTGTGTTCACTGAGGATAAAGTGTGGAACCATGATTGGATGATTGTTTGTATGTTCATAGACATCATGCTTTGTAATCTTGGATTAATCCTAAAAGTGCGGCCGGGATGGATGGAACTAGATCTGGGATCTTCTATCTCATTCACTTGATCATCCAACATATATTTCTAACATTGTGATTAAAGGAGTTGGAGTCAAACATGGTAGACACAATATGATCACTCCCCAATGATGTAAGTCATTAACAAATGTGAGAGAAACCACTAATGATGCCAATGGCTTTAAAGGTACAATAATACAATTTGTATGGTGTGAATGAATGAGTTGAAGTTGAACACGATACAAAATATTTCAATTGAGGTCCAATGATGGACACCTTTTGCTGAGAGTGAGGAAACTTGCCATTGATGTATGGAAGGTCTAAGGTGTTGGCAGGAAAAATTCCCTAAGGTAAGGGTTGAAAACCTCAACAAAGTAGAAAAATATAATCAACAAAGATATGTCAAGCAAAAATTCCAAACATATGAATTATTAAACATGTATTTGGAAACATACCCATAGGTCCTACATTTTATGATGTTCCCGTAGTGTCTAAACCCTCTGCTTCCTCCAAAACAAGCAGGCCTACAAGTCAATTCACACAATAATTTACATGCTAGATAATTCAATGTGCATACATAAAATATGTGTTACATGATCATATATAATCATATAAATTACTATTCATGAGATGATAACATATCAAGAATGAGACATGAGCTTCTTTATTGATTAATATCGTTAGGTATAGGAAAGGTGCAACTTGACCCAAACCAAAGCTCTGAGCAAGCCTTCCATTGGATTCGTCCACCCCGAGCCATGAAGAAAGCCTCTCTAACAAGTGAAAGGAGATTAGATAATGATGATGAACATCCCTACAACCGAAACTAGGGTTTCCATATACACTAGAAGTGCAGGAGGCATGGGAAAAATAAACTTGATCTGGGATGAAAATCTATATAATGTTATTAAGTTCCCTTCTCTTTTCTCTTTTAGGCCTACCCAAGGGGTGTATATATACTACCTGAAATTAGTTAGTTTTTTAGTGCTACGGGCTTCTGTAGGTGGGCTCTCGGTAAAACCCATTAAGCTCGCCTAAAAAATAGAATTTTATTTCATTTTTTCATATTTTAAAAGGTGTATGTGGGTGAAATGTTATAGGACCTACGTATGTACATGTTTTAGTGTGGGGAAAGTCATGTATCAAATTTGAAATATTGTCTTTTAATATGAGATCAAGCTTGCATGGGAAAAGGGTTTCCTAAGGCCACAAAAGAGCATCAAGTGTAGAGGACTGCTAAATGATCTTATAACACAAGGTATTAAAGGGATTTTCTATGTGAACTTCCTAGATAAAGAGTTGATATCTATAGAAAGTGACATGTCACTAGAGGGCCTTGATGTATCCCCCATCAATGACACAAAACAGGTATCATGATTTGAGACAGAATGATGTTGATGTAGAACTGGTTGAGGAACGACAAACATTGAATGAAGGCTTAAGAGTATCGTAGCAGAGATCGACTGAATGACTCCTCTTGAACACATTAACAACACTGAATGGAGTTAGAGGCATTGACCCGAAGCCAAAAGCCAAAAGCGGAGGCTTTGATATGGTGTGTTGAAAAAAAGAGAGCATATTTCCCAACACAATAGCCATGGAGATGAATTGGAAGAGTGTCATGTTCAAGAGTGACTCGCTACCATTAATAGGTGGACTACCATGTTTTCCCAATTTTTCCAACCATTTATGGCCAATATCTCTTTATTTTTCAAATAAGGTTGAAGAGAATAACATATGCTTGATCTGTAAGTTCATCCTTCAGATTAATCTCTATGAGTGTTCAATAATGAACCCTGAGAAGGAGTGGTTTGGTCCCGTCATGTTTGATGAGTACATCATTTTTGGATGTTTTTACAAGTCCACCAAAGGTCTAAATCAACTCATTTTTTATTTTTATGGAGTTTGAAAAAGAGGCGAAAAGAGAAATCCAAAGGTTCCTTTTTTATAAATAGTCTATTGAGTCTGAAAAGGCTAAAAAAATACTCAGAAAATTTGCCTAGCCATGTTCGACTAAGGTATTCCTTTCCTGTAAAAAATGTATCTCACTCTGAAAAAGGGTTAAACTTATACTGAGTATATGTGCTTTCATTTACCTTAACAAGTTTGAAAAGACAAGCGATCAGCAATATTTCATATTTTGGGAGTCTAAAAAAAGATGGAAGAGGACTTCATGGGGTTCCTTTTTCATAGGTTTACAGAACCTAGAAAAGCGATAAAAGTATGTTCTTTGGTCATGATAATGTGTTTCAATTTAGACATCACTAAATCCATTATGCAACTATCAACCTGCTCAAAACACCACCAAAATATGAAAAGTACTTGATCCATGATAAAATTGAGTCATATTTAGATCAAAATATTAAAATAATCATGAAAATTACCGTAAATAGTAAAAAAAGTAATTGATATTTACCATTTCACATTTTACCTCTTGGTGAGTGAGCTTTGAGTCCTTTTTACCCTCAATCTTCTGCAGCTGATTGTGGCCAATGTACTTGATCATTTCAAGTGTCGTCACTTCTAGGTAGGAGATCTCACTTTCTTCTTCCTTTCTTTGGTCCCGTTTTGTCATTTCACACATGATTTTTTAGTTTTCTAGGGACTTAGGGATTTAGTGTTTTGCCTAAAATCCATCACCCTCCTAGTGTCTCAAGGTTGAACTCGATAGGAAAAAGATGCACTTTATAGGGTGTTGCACTGCCCTGTCTACCCTGTGAACTATAGGGTGGTGAAATTCATAATTTTTTTTATTTGTTCCTTTGTAAATTCTCCCAATTTTTTGCATGAAATTCACTCTAATTATTCTTCTTATTGTGTTTCAGGTATTCATTGGAATACAATGGCTCTGATATGGTGAGAAAGAGAACATGAGGAAAAGTATCTAAATGAAACTAATGACACAATCATTATTCAAGCATTGAGAGATTGTGGGATCTTGAAATTTTTGTAGCTTCTAGGGATGAGGCAACAAATGCAGTTGTTGGAGTATCTTGTATAAGCATCGGATGCTCAGGCACAAGAATTTAGGCTTGGAGCACATATGCATGAGATACAAGTGGAAGACATATACTTCCTGATGGGCCTATCAAGGGGAGGTGCCCCTATATCATTATATGGTTTGACAAGGGGTGGAGAGACAGTCGAGGATTGCATTAGTGCACACTTAGACCTAGATCCCAACTGACCAAGGATGGGAAAATCGATATCAAGGATGTGGTTCATTTGACTCTAAGGATGATTTATTTTATCATTACTAGACTAGTTAGTAGTGCTACTCTGTATTTTGTGAATAGGTTTCACATTTAGTATTCTCTAGAGTGTATTGAATCGACAATTTTTAACTAGAGTGAGGGATTACTAGAAAATATTAAGGAACAAATGACCAAGGAAAAGGATGGGTGATTGAAGAAACTTGGTTAGGGTTTGCTATTGATTTCATTTTCCTTAGAGTGGATTCCATTTCACATGCCACAACATATCTCACTTCAACCCACAGATCCTAGAGTTGCATGAATGAGGAGGTGGGTGGATCTCATGTCCTGACATAAGGGTTTGTCATCGATGATCTGTACACTAGTCTTCTTGTAATGGTTTCTTATGCAACTCATTATGGTTGATGACTATCCATATGCAAGGATGGATTTCCTCGGAGATCTAGAGATCATGATTCCTGATGTCAAGCGATGGGGTGCCATAGGAAAAAGAAGAAACATTTTGATCATTTTTTGAGTTTTTTAATTTTAATTTATTATTTTTCATTTTCTATATCTCTGAGACTGAACTGTTGATTTTTTTTTACATATGGATGTTGCATCCATTGGACCTATGAGTCCCTCTTATCTTTAGTGTGCGGGAGAACCACAACAAGGACCAGTAGGAGTACATGTTGTTCCAAGGGGATGAGAGGTATTGGATGATCTCAGTGTGGCCAATACTATTGTACAGGTCAAGAGACACATGGAGGGGTTGACCCAAGTCATGGTTGAGATGAGGGTAGACTAGATCCCTATGAGATTTTATTGTCATACTATTCGTATGTCTGGTCTTATCAGCTAGCTACTATGCAAGATGGCTTACACAGTTTCTCGTTATAACAAGCATCATGATTAGTCTACTAGGAGGCTTATATATATAGCCATATTTTGACTGCATGTATATTTTTTGATATGAGAGGTCATGGGGCCACATGTGCCTTGAGCACAATTTTTTGTAAAACCAAACTTGAAATAATATATAATATATAAATTAATATAATAATAATATTATATATATAATAATATATATATAAATATATAAATAATATATATATAAATACCTATTGGTGTTTATTATATGTTCTATTATCTCATTCAATGTATGTAATGTGACTTGAATTTAATTTACATGTGTTGTAAATGTTTATCTAAAACATTATTTTCTAATGCATCTTTCAATGTATTTAGATTTCTAGAAATGTGTTGATACTCGATATAATCAAAAATATATTTCCTGGAGGAAAACACTTAAGAACATATGAAACATAGTTGGACTCCTAACTGAATAAACATTAGTCAATTGTAGTACTACAAGTTGTGAGTCAAGTTTCCTAACTATGTGGCGGATACCATGGGAAATAACATAAGAGAATAGTTTGATCATTGCATTATACTCAGTGATTTTATTTGTAGAGTGACCGATACAAATCTGTTGTAAAATAACTAAATCTCAATTTTGATCATATATAGTCCATGCCATGGAAGAATTTTTTCGATTAATATGACTAGCACCATCAGCATAACCAACATATGGTTGAAGGGATGCCAACATATGCAAACCAAATGTAAACAAAATTAACAGAAAGCATAAGAAACTCAGAAGGGAAACATGCTACAGACACACTCAACACACTTATATACAACATGTACACAATGAACTATGAAAAAACACTTAAGCATAGTATATTTTAAGGTATAGCCCATTTCTAAGCTATGCCAATGGAACTCCATCAAATTAAACAAGATCATAGGACCCTTTAGAAAGAACAGGTTTAACAATATATGGGCCTAGCCACATTGGATCAAGCTTCCCTACTTCCAACGTTTCATGGCCTTGGTCATATAACAGGACAAGCTCACCTTCTGAGAAGACATGAGGCTTGATATTCTTGTTGTATTGCACTTCAATGTGTTTCCTATGAGATTAATTTTCCATCATAGACTCATGTCGTGTTTCAACTAAGCATCTCTAATTGAAGAGATTCTCTTCTTCTACAAAAGTGGCAAGGATGATCTTGACAACAAGTCCCAGAGACATAATTTCACACTCAATCAGAAGGATTTCTTCCAGATCGTATACCAATTGAAATGGTGTAAGCCTAGTCGTAGTCTAAATTAGAAGTTCAATGTGCCCAAAAGACTACATAAAGGATAAGATTCTAGTTCGATTTTTGGACCACTATCATGCATTGAAGAATCATTTTCAAAATTTTATTGATGGCCTCAACTTTCCCATTTTCTTGAGGGAAGTAGGGAGTTGAAGTCTCATGGAAGAGACCCAACTTAGCAGTCAGTTTAGACATCATGTGGTTATGAAAATGTTTCCTATGGTCTGTAACTATAATATGTGATACACAAAACCTCACAATGACATGATTGAAAAAGAAAATATATGTTGTTTTGCGAGTTTTATTCTATGTGGGCATCGCCTCATCCAACTTCGTAAAATAGTCTGCCACTATGATGATATAGCCATGGCCCCTGCCTAAGTGAGGGTTGCATGTTATGAAATCAATGCCCCACTTTTCAAACGGTCCAAAAATAATAACAGAGTGTAAACGAGTAGGTGGAGCATGGGTTTTACAATTATATTTGTTAGACATGACACTTTTGAACCATGAGGATGCAATCATGAAACATAGTAGGCCAAAAGTAGCTAGCATGCAAAATATTTTGTGTCATTTCATAACCAGACATATTAACACCACATTTCCAACAATAGAATTCATTCAAGACTTTCTCAGCCTCCTCATGAGTGAGGCACCTTAAGAAAATTATATTGATACTGCAACAATAAAGGGTGTCTTCGATTATAATATAGGTATTATATTGATATTGGATACTTCGTCGGTGAGAGAAAGATCTATCAGATCGAAAAGTATGGGTTTAGAGATATATTATAATCTCTCCATACCATGGGTCAGATGATGTGATCAAGAACAACAACTCATCTGGAAGAGAATCACTAGACATTGTCTCAGTTTTAGGAGTAGGAAGGTTGAAAATTAGCTCAACAAAAACTAAGAATTTATTTGACTTGAATTTGATGAACTCCAAATAAAAATCCTAGAGGATGAAAATCCATTTGTATTACTTCCCTCCTGGAATTGTCATGACAAGATGTAAGTCATCGGGTTGCAATCAGAAACAACTATAGTTTTGTGAAGAAGGATATATTGTCGAAACCTTTGAACAAATTGGAAAACTGCCAAAGCTAAATTTTTGACATTAATAAATTTGACCTACGTATTATTAAATTTCTGACTCAAATAATAAATAGGGTGTTCAGTCCCTAAATTGCCCTCTTGGACCAATAGCATAGTGATTGTAGTAACTGCGGTAGTGAGGTACAAGAAGTAATTGCATTGGTAATCTGATATATACAAAAAGGATGCCCAAATAAGAACATCTTTCAAGCCATCGAACACATTTTGGGTGATGTCATCCCAATGGAAGGGAATGCATTTCCTTAATAAGCGAGTAAATCCTTTGGTCAATTTGGCATTGTTGGGAGTGAATATCCCTACAAAATTAGCCTTCCCTTTGATTCGTTGAAGTTGAAGGAGGGAATAAGGAGCACAAAGATATATGATCACTTGTACTTTCAATGTGTCAATATGAATTCCATGCTTTGATACAATGAAACTGATAAGTCATCCAGACGTAAAATAAAAGACACATGTTTGCCGATTGGGCATAATTTTATATTATTGATAACGTAAAAAGATAGTCCTAAGGAGCATTAGATGATCAACACGAAGTTTCGAGTGAGGATGCAGGTCATCTAAATATGGTTATACGATGTGTTTTATACCATCGAAGGCATAATTCATTGCCCTCTTAAATGTAGCCCCAACATTTTTCAATCTAAAAGGGAGTTTTCGATATACCAATGTGTCGTAGGGATAGATAAATGAATTTTTATGTTGGTCCACCGAGAGAATGTTGATGTGATTATAGCCAAAAAAACCATCCATAAACAAAAATATTTCGCAACCATCACAATCATCAAAAATCTGGTCGATGGATGGGGTAGGACAATTGTCCTTAGGATAAGCATGATTAATGTTTCAATAATCAACACATACAAGAATAATTCCTTGTTTCTTCATGACAGGAACAATGTTTGACACCCAATTAGTTAGAGGTACTGGATAGATGAAACTAGCATAATTTTTTTAAATTTAGCTTTGATAGTAAAAACCTTCTTGGGATGTGTTAGACAAATATGTTTCCAAACTGGCTTTGCATTAGGATATGTATCAGTTTCATGTACAATGATTTTTGTGTCGATATGTGGAATTTATTCATAAGACAAGGTGAAAACATCTCAAAACTCTTCGAAAAGTGATATATAAGCCTTGATCTCATCAGGAGAGTAGGACGCATCGATATATACATTCTCAATAATGCATGGTGTGATCAAAATGTAGAGAGGGATAGTCTGTTCAACATTTGACAAATTCTTCTTAGAATCGACACCATGGATGGATATGAAATTTGCTGACATATCAATGATATTGGGCTAATATAGTTCACTAAGATTATCCCTAAAGAAATATGGAGAGGAAGAATGATCATGACAATCATCCCATGACACATTATCCAACATGATGATCTCCATGAATCTCCCATCTATACAAAATAGACGAGAGAAGGAATCAATGGACGTGTCATAATCTAAGGAGAAGTCAACCCAATTGATCAAATCAAAAAGTGTAGAATGTATTGCACAAGCTAAATAGATGGCTTAATAGTTGAGCTCAATGGAATTGAGTGGCATGCAGTCACTAAAGATTTCAATTTTGGACTCATCTGGTGCTACCCAAGGATCATATGGAGCATTATAATATGATATCATGTTGACATGGGAAACTGAATTAGAGCTATCAAGAGAACGCAAAGGAAGAGAAAAATTTCCCATGAGGGACGAATCCTTCAAAAATCCAACCTCGGCATGCTAACATGGGTGTGCGGTTTCTCCCACAAGAGGGACACTTTCAGTAACATGAGAATGGGTGGAAAATAAAGTGATATGATCAATGGATACTATTTGTTCTTGATGCGGGAAATAAATCATTCTAAAAAATGTCGAAAGAATACCATAAACCCATATATGACCTAGTAGAAGTTTATAACCTAGCAATCCTTTGATAACTTTGACTTCTACTAACAATGTCTTATCACCTAGTTCTACTTGTAACAGATTTGGAATTCCACAAAGCTTGAAGCCTCCTCCATCTAAAGCCTTTATAGTAGTTAGTGAATGATTGAATTGGGGAGAACTAATAGCCTTCAAGAAGGAAAGGGACATGATCTAGGTTGAGGCTCTTTCATACACAATGGAGCGATGTATTTTCTTACCAAGAGTAACAACTTGAATCATGAAACATAATTAGTATAGCATTCAAGGTGTATGATTCTCATGGTTAATAAATACTAGGTTAGAATCTGAAGGATCAACACATCCAATTTTGGAAAGAAAAGCCTTCTTTTTGTTGGGGCAATTTTGTAACACCTTAAGAGTTGACATAGCTAAAGTAGCCTAACAAAAATCCTCAACTATGTTATAATTCTGAGTAGCTCTTACACAAGGGTTAAATATAGATTTATGGATAATTCCTTTGGGAGGCTTATTTTTAAATTTGGTAGGTAACACATTTTGAGCATGATCCAATGGAGATATAGTTGAATTATCAAGTTGATCAATAGCCTGATCATTCATGGGATTCAAATTACAATAGTATTTACTTCAGGTGGCCACCATAATGTCATTTTTTCAGCTTAGTGAAGGAAAGCATCAAAACCAAGTCAGAGGAAGTTGGATCCCACACAACCATATTGGTCTCCTGATTTGGAAATGGATTTTTCAACACAGTGGGTGAAATGAATGACTTAAGGTATTGATTCACTTTTGCTCAATGTGGAAAATCACTAGTGAAATGACCCCCATTACAAATCAAACATGGATAATGTGGTTTCCATTTTTCTTTAGAAGACTGATTGTTTTGTTTATCCCATAGAGGATTATCTTTCTTCTTTTTGCCTTTTCCTTTCTTCTTACTTCCTATTTGCTAAGATTTTTCCTTGGAAGATTGAACAACATTAATCTTGGAAGTATAAGATGCAGGAGTAGTGGAAGGAGGGATTTGGGAAGCCAGAACATAAGTTGAACAATATGGTTCACTTCTTATCCTTGGCTAGTAGAACCAATCACACCATCTACAACATGTGATTATTTACTTGGAGGTTGAGGAACAATATTGGAAGGTCACAAAGAATTTGGTATTTTATCATAGAGCATGTCAAATTGGGTATAAATAAGATCCAAAAACTAGGCACAAGAAATTACCTTCTCTTTGGTCACAACTCCTTCCTTTGAAATGTCTTTTGCAATGGATGTTAACAAAGACTTAATGATTTATTTAGCTAACAACTAATTAGGAATAAAATATTTAACCAGAAAACGATGACATTGTCGCTCATGAATATGATTAGAAATGTGAATATAATTAGTTTGTTTGAAATTGGTTAAAATTTCTGTTCCAGTTTCATATCAAATGGGTAATTGGAAATATTTTAGTAATGTGGTAGCCAAGGCACATAAATTATTGAACAAATGTCGTGGTAGTTCAATATACCATTTTTCTTTCATATTGTTGAGTGTGCCTTGCAGAATATGCAATTTAACAATGTCATCATTGAGAGAGTTCGAAGAACACCAAAAATGATAATTCATGTTGTGTGTCGATTCGTCTTCTCCAAGATTTCCATAGAATTTAGGGATATCACTGAGAAGTTTTGTGTGGATAACTGATCACCAAGGAGAATGAGCAATGGGATCATTAGTGAGCCTGGTCAGATCTGGTATTTAAGAGTTGCTACAAATGGAATCTTCCTATTGAGATTCGGTGGAGGACATCCTGGGTAAGATGGGATGGCCTGAGAATTAGGTATCTGCGTTCCGAGATAGGAAGTATTTTGATAGCCATTATACACATAACCTTGTTTCTCAACTCCACAATAACCTTTTAATGGTTGAAATGGTTGGGTTTGGATTTGCTGACCTTAAGGTATTTGAGGGCTACCTTGATACAGTTGATAAGTTTCTCATATGGGATTTTACATCATCCCAACATAATGTTGGTTAGGTTGTCCCTATGCCATATCTTATACATTCTGACCCAATTGAATTTAAGGAATGGTCAAGCCAAATTGTTGTGATTGTAAGTTACCTTGAAAATGATGGGTATGCCTAGCTTGAGAGGTGCCAAATATTGATGGAATAGGTTGAGTTAAATATGTAGTCTATAAAGGTTGGATTACATTCACTTGAGCTTGAACATGTTTAGATATAGTTTTATCAACAAGAATCTTAGATGTAGGTGGAACATGTTTAAAGATTAAACATGAAGCCACAAATGAACCAGGTTGTACACACGTGGTATATTTCGAAACATTAGTAGTCATTCTTGAAGGTGGAGGAATCAAATGAGGTTGAACACTAACTCGAGGGGAAGAAAATATTCTTCCAATAGGTTCTCCCCCATACTCAAAGAGGAGTGTTATATGGAGACAACTGCCCCCTAAGAGGAGGGTTCCCAATAGGAGGTGGATTGGGTTGTTGTAGGTATCCATACCCACTAGCATAAGGACTAGTCTCTTGGTGAACCATAGGAGTAGATGGAGAAGGAGGAGAAGACTATGTAGTGATCATCAAATAAGTTCTAGATAATATTCCCGATGTAGATGACATGGGAGAGGTCCATATAATCGATGTTGTGCAAAAAAGGTACCATACAATGATTGGTAAAAAGGTAGGACAGACGAGCCACCATAGAAATGTGTCTCTAATGATGTTACAAAAATAAATGAAGTTGCAATGTCAGTTGTCTTGCTCATAGTCATAAATACAGGCTAGGAAGCCATAGTATATTTAATCATGGTTAACTCTCATAAAGGGGGTTTCCGAGGGAAACTCAATGGTGAGTTGAAAGGAAAAGAGTTAGACAAATGAACTTATGATGGAGTATGAGGAGAAGGAAAAGGATGGGATTACGAAAAATGAGTCACTACTTGTATAGAAGAGGATGTTTGAGGCTCTTCCTTAGGAATCTTTTCAATACTCACAAGACTAGGTGGAAGTGGTTCACAGTCGAGTCCAAGATATATAGGTGTTGGTTGGGTCTGAGACAAAGGAATAGAAGAGGAAGGTCATGAATTAATAGGTATCTATAAATAAGGTGCCTCATCTTGTATCATCTCAGATTCAATATAGTTAAGTTCAATAGCCTCAGGTAATGGGATTTTAGGTTATCTTGTTTCGACTATGTTAGACTCACCAGCCAAAGGAGAAGTAATCTTGGTTTTAGTACTCATAGGAAAGGGTGATTCTGGCAGATCTGTTTCAGCTGGAGTAATAGAATTAGTAGCTCTTGAAGTACTATATTCAGTACTATGTGTATTTTTTTTCTTTTGACAATGGCTAGGACATTGCTCAAATGGAAGAGTAGGATTATTTTGCATTCTACGTGAACAACAGAGTGTAGAGTCTTTTTCTTCCATAATGGTTTGATAAATTTTAAAACTTATCAACAAACATAAATCAAACAATGTAATCTAGGTGTAAAGGTTTACCAATAAAATGTGAATTGCAATATACTACCTTGGAGAACCAAGGATTTACATACTATAGGAAATATCCCTAAATGTTATGTTCGGTGTATCATAATATACAAGGAAACGAACTTGGTTATCTAAGGTGAGGATAGAAACCTATGGTGAGCTTTCAAAATACACTCGACGGTACATGAAAATGCAGTCTATGTTACTATTGTCTAATGTGTAACCATATGATGAGAGTGTTCCCATATACTTTTCATGCGCGGAGTGACATCCAATATACCTAGAGGTACATGGAGATCGATATGATACACTTAAGTATGTGGAATGAGATATCACCTCAAAATGAAACACTGGAAAAAAATTACAACTCCTATGTTTATAGATGTTGGAGCATGTCTCTAGCCTAAACCTCTAGATGTTTGCATTAATGTTTCAAGTTGTCGTTAAGATTGATTCAATAAATTTTCAAGTTCACCTTGATTTTTTTTTTCCAATTTTTAAGGCTCACTTCGAATTTCACCTGAATATCCTAAAGATGATATCTAGCATGACAAAGAAAAATCTTCTTTCAATGAAAATATAAGTATGGGATGGAAGAGAGTAAAGAGCGATGTAACATATAATATGCAACAAGAAATTATTTTAAATCAATTCCCCGAATGCAATTGCTCCAAATTCCAATTTCACACACAAAACCCTAGATTGAATGCAAAGTGAATGAGATTTTTCTTTTCAATCCTGTTAATTTTCAAATGAGATGAAAACTAAGATGATCTCTAAGTTATTGATAAAGAAACTATTCAAAACGATGACCAAAACACTAATTCTTTCAAGAAATCAACGATCAAGCAATCATTTTTCTAATGACATAATTAACAAGAACAAAGAAAAATCAAAACACATTCTTATAAAAGGTCATCAAACAAAAGGAATCTAAGATTATGTCTTTTAAGAGACCAAGACACATGTAGGGACTCAAGGAGAACTAACTGGAACAAAGAAAATGAGAGAGAAAATCACAGAAAGGAAATTTTTTGCATCAAACATGGGTCAGCGCAAATGTTGAAAGGGGATCAGTTCTCTGTAGTGTAGGTGAAAAGAAGGATGGGGAGCATTTCAACACTTTACCTCTAGACCAAGGGAACATAGATAAAGATTTGGACAAATTCCGATAGAAAAATCAAATCAAGATCAATGAAAGGTCTTCTTAGGATCAATCCAAGCTGAGGCAAGGAAGGTCTACTCAAGAGGTTAAACAAGGGATAAGTTCAAGGAAACCACTAAGGGAAAGAAATGATACCCAGTGGAATTTTCAATTTGTTATGTGAAATTTATGATTGGAGACAAAAGTATCTTCCCTAGACATAATGGACTGGTCTATAACAACAAAAATAAAAGAATATATTCTTTCCCTTAGAGAAATTGAAGAATGGGAAAGAGGCTTGCTTGGAATCCTTCGTAATATTTACTTTCCTCCCAAATTGTAAGCTCCAATCATAGCTCTAATTTTTATAATTAGAACCTACACACGCATTCATAACAAGCCAAAGATCCACACCATCTATGTAGCATAGTTCAATTACTCTATTCAATGGATCAACGAGGCATTGAAATACATGAATTTAAGTATGACATAACACATAAAATGATATGCTTTTTGTATTAACAGAAGTTGGAGAGAGTTTACAACAAAGAATAATAATTGTTCTTGTTGAGTTCTCCTGTAGTTGACCTGTCCTTACTTGTCACAAAGCACACCTCAATGTCACCCTAGTGCATGACAATGATGACTCTCTTAGGTTCAAGGAAGCAACATGAGAGCATGATCAATCTCAAAAATCTAACCCTAATGTTGTAGATGATAGTAAATTTATACGAGAGGGATGGTAGTTTCTCAATTCTTATCTATTTACCAATCTAGGTCTGAGATCCACTTAAGATGGGAGGATGAGCTCAAGGGATAAGATGTGAAGTCTCCAACGTAGGATCAGATAGGATTTAAACTTATTATCCAAGGTAAATGGTTAGAACAACCCCTATATGCTTCTGGATGAGGAAGGTTCAATATTATTTTTATTTTTCCCAAATTTCTAGAATTAGCACACCCCTAACAATGGACAAGTTATCGTTGATCAACGTTGGTGCATAATGGAGCAACTTGATGCTGAATGTAGGTCTCTAAAGGCATAGGGTGTGTTTGTTCTTAAAAGTACTGATTCTTAGTAGTTATACCCAGAAACACAGTTATTTGGAAGTGTCATGTTTATGTCTTTGTGTAGGGATGATGACAGCATGGTCATGGATGTAAATTGATATGATTTTGTAGGCCTATTAAAGGGATGCGACAAAATGGCCTATAACATGTATACATAACCTAAATCAGCTTCTAAAAACATTAAGTTATTTAGGTATTTATGTCTTATCACTATCTTCTGAGATACATATAATTCTTAATCCTTGTCTACTTAGATCACTTATCAACCTGTTCTAACTACATAATATTTTTCTAGGTCTTTGATTATATTTATCATAATAGGATGAGTTCGTACTTTAAAATTGAACAAGAATGCTTCTATTAATGACAATTTCTCCTCAAATCCTCCCATCCAACACACTATATTATATTTTTATGTTTATTTTGAGAAACATATATTATAATATATATATATATATATATATATATATATATATATTATATATATATTATATATATCTTGACCGAAGAAAGACTATTGAAACACACATGAATAAAATATATGAATCTAGGTTTCAGGATTTACATTCCTCCCTACCCGCCCCCCAATTTCTCTTTTACAATTCAGTAGGATTGCAACTATGAATGGTCAGCATAATTTTCTTCATCCCGTCTGGGTTTGCAACATTCCTAACCCTCCTTGCAATCTCCTCTCTCTCTCGCTCTCTCTCTTCTCTCTCTCTCTCCCCGTCTCTCTCTCTCCTCTATATAATATATATATAATATATAGATATATAATAGATAGATAGATAATATATATACACACACACCCTATTTTTTTATTTTCCTATATTAGAGCTTGTTGTACCTTAGGAGACAACCCTGTGCTGGGTAGAGGTCAGCGCCCATGAAATTTATTCAAAATGATAAAAACTTGATTTTTTGTCCAATTGTGAAACTTTAGAAGTATTCTTTTTATAGGTAATAATTATGAAATCTTGGAATAAAAACACCTGTCAAAGTGGCCTCCCTGATAATGAATGTGATTTAAGTTGTATTAAAGGGATGAAAAATATTTTTGAAAGTTTTAAACAATAGGCTATTTGTAGCAGAACATCTTTCTTTAGACTTTAGCAGAAATATGGTAGACAAATGAATGGAGATTCATAAAATTGGATTGCATATTAAGGTTATTTGACTTTAACTTAAATATATTATGAATTTAGTAATACTGTATCATGAAAGACTAACTTCTTTATTACTCTTTCACATAGAAGAAAAAAATTAAATGATTATACAAAGATATGAGAACACATATCACATTCAGAATTTGTTTGGAATCACTTTGAAAAAAAATTATTCAAATGTCCAAGAAGATGAGAAACATTACACAGAAAAGTCTTTTGCCTTGTGAACTCAAAAACTCTGAACCCTTCCTGTTCCTCCAAAATTTCCTTTTGTATGATGATTACAATGATGACAAATTTGAAACTATCAACTGTCAAAATTACTAATTACATGAACTTCTTTAGTATATTCGGTCCTTCGAAAGACTTTATCTATGATAAAATAAAAACGAAATTATATCACTATTGAAAATACACTTTTGGAAAATTCTGATGAAATAACAGGTGGCTTTTATTCATTGTTTGACTTGTGATTCTTGTGCAAGGTCATTTGTAGAGGGTACAAATTTTGTTTTTGCTATTGTATGGGGACATCCACTCTCTACATTTCTTCCATACTATCACATATGAGCTCCTACTTTTTACAAACCTTATGTGAGCCATTCTAAAATTATTAATTTGACTATAAGATGGCTTCTCAGTAAAAAGAGTTCTAATTAAGCATAATGACTGAAAATCCCTGTGAAGATAATATACAATTGTTGTTACTCTCAGAACTGTTTTTTTATGAGAGGTGCCAATCTTACTTTTGGCTTCCACAAGAAATGTTTTATAAATCTCCCAAGGAATCATATTTCTCTGTGATCCTAGTATGAAGGAAATCCTACCCTAGTTCTTTTATCAAACTTGGGGTTGAGTCTCAAAATAGATTCTTTAATTTCTCCCAAATTTGTCTCAGTTGTCTTTCGATAAAAATTCTTCAACACCATTTTATTAATTTCTAGCACCAATTTTGTTTTGTCCTCAATTTTCATTTCTCTTAATTACTGTGATGATTTATAGTTAACAAAATCTATTATCTTCTTGGAAAATTGTGCATGTTACTGGATCTTTTGTTTATTGGCAGCAATGATGCTTTCTAAATGTTTGACAATGGCTTTCTCCTCTGCTACAATTGACACAAACCCACAAATGTTCTTCACTGTATGAATAATATTTTTCTGGATAATTTTCCTTGCTTGAATGAGGGACATATTCCATTTTATTTTTTCCTTCAACTCTTTAATCTCATGAGAAGCATTTTGTTAGTCATTTTGATAATTTGAAGCAGTGTCTTTGGCCATGGCCAAGTCCCCTTTTGTTATTTTCATAATTTTATTTGGTTCATCCAGACTTCTTTGCATTTTATTCATCTCATCCTTAGATATATTAAATTCAATAATTACTCTGGTCAATTTTCCTATTAGATCATCACAATAAGGTTGTATCAAGATAGTACACACATGTGTATCACAATAAGGTTGTACCAAGATAGTACACACATGTGTATCTAACTTTTGTTGCATGCTAGAATTCACCTGCTTGAGTGAATTTATTTCATTCTTCCTCTCAAAAAGTTCATTTGTTAAAATATATTTTTCTTTCTCTATCTGAGCTAGCTCTCAGGCCATGGCATGCTCCACAGAAGGTAATTTCAACTTTTTCCTTAACACCTGAATTTCAGTCTCTTCCCCTTGCAAGAGTTTTTGTAAAGTGGTTCTATCTTCCATATTTACACCAATTTTTACAATAATATTCCTCAGTTATTAGTTTTGGGTGAATAATGCTCTCGAACTTTCCTTTTCCAATTTCAATGGATTTACAAATTTTCCTAGTAAATATTTTACCTTTCTAGTAGTCAGGGTTGTTTTTCTTAAATCACTATAAATTAATTCTCCAGTTTGCCTATGAAAATTGATCTTATGAGGGAATGGAATTTCTCTTGCATCTATAGCCAAGTTATCAATATTAAACATGTTGATGTTGAAGCAGTTAGAGCAGAAGGATGAGAAAAAAGATAGCTTCAATTGATTTCTTTCAAGATCCATGATAGATAATAATACAACGTGCTATTCAGAAATAGATTGTGTTTCAAGCTGAGATTTAACGCTTTCCTTTATCATCTTGTTTTTTTCTTCAATCCAAGTGTATAATTTGTTTAGAATAGGAATATAACTCTGAGAAGTTTATTCAGGCATAAGGGAGGAAGGTGTATAAGTTACCTCTCACAATTGCAACTAAAAACCCATTGTAGCTAAGGAGCTTTGAACCATAAATTCAGCCTCTTTTTCTATTTTAGACAACCTTTTATTTTTAGAGCTTTGATTTTCTTCACCCTACAAATCACTTATTTCATCATTGCCTATTTTTAGACCTTATCTAGAGGATGTGAAGTTTTAATCTCTATTCCTTCATGTTCTCCTGTCTTACCATCATTTGCCAATGTTTCCACATCTCGTCAAGATTCATGTATATAGTGAGCATATGATTTTTCCAGTATTTTTTTCGAAATGATATTGTGAGGATCATATGACCATTTCTCACCCTGTTGCAACTGCATGTCTCCAAGAATCTTCTCCACTTGTTCCATGGTCTGTCTATTGTTCACAATAAAGGCCTAATAGTTTTTGGTAATTTCAATAAACGCCCCTTCTTCATTGGTAAAAGGTGAACTTGATCAACATTTAAACTATGTATGATGAATTCTAGAGAAAATAATCTAATAGGTACAAATGTGGGAAGTCTATAAGGCACAACCTGTTCTTCATACTGTCTTATCTCAGCATAATCTTTGAATTTGAACCAATCACCCACTTTGACATCTTTACTAAGTTGCAGAATATATTTGGATTTTGACAAAATATAAGGTGGAGGAGAGCTCTTTATGATGGAGTAGGAAACTGACATAAAAGAATAAGTTAAGTATGCAAATCCTTCATAATTTCAATGACTTCTCAGAGTATATATCTAATTCACTATTGATTGCCTATTTTTGTGTACATCCATTATATTTAGACCCAAATGCATGAAACTCTCAACATGAGTGTACATGAAAATATAGGTTACTAATGATGGGAATATGAAAAATCCATTTAGAGCTAGGTCTGACAACTGAGAATTGACTAGTTCCTCCCAATAAGCTAGTATATCAAGCATAGTTTTAGGTTGCATAATTAAATTAAACATCCCCAAAATAGCTCGATCAATGATAGTTGTATCTTCCCTTCACAAAAACTTGGCAATTATCTGCAAATCTGGTCTCACATGTTCAACAAAAGTTTCAAGAGAAAAATGGGTGGGCTCCAAAGGCAATTTTTGTCTTGTAGGCATTAAAAAGAAGGTCATCTCGGCATTGCCCTTCCTAGAAAAATTTTGAAATGGAGACAACAAGGTTTCCACTGAAAGTTGGGTGTAAAGTTTTGAATGTGGAAAACTAATACTTGTTGGATTAAAAAATCTGATATATGGAAGATATTTTCACCTAAAGCATTCATTAGAAAACAATTTTGTGGGTAAAGGGAAGAGACCCACCAGCAAATGACCTCTGGGAAGACATAAGTTTGGGGAATTATAGAAACAAATAGACCAGACTTTACAACTACAACATACACATGGGACTCATTTTTGTTGACTAGAATGTTCTGACAATGTTCCATTAAATTCAATGAGAAAATGGGATCAAAAGCATTGCTCTCAATGTCCATAAGATGAATGTGGGTCGAAGAACCTAGAAAAAGTATTTGCTTGGAGATTTTGAAGATTTTAACAATTGAATATGATGTATAAATACATGGTTAACAATTTCTAGCATTAATGAATTTTAATTTAAGTGAGACAATGACTACAACATGTTATGGACATTTGAAATTGAAAATGCTAATGTGAAAAATGAACTTGGAACAAAGTCTATGGGAAAACATAAAAATGAGAGGGAAAAAATGATTAAATGTTGAAGTGATGTTTGTGAGATGGATGATGTGGCAAAAGTGACATGATTATGTGATTTAGTGACATGGCAATGATGTGGTGATGATGTGTTGAACTAGCCTATTGGGTCACGCTCACTTGTCGCATGGTTATGAGAGTACATATCGTGACGGGGGAGGCCCACTAGTAGTGACCCCACAATCAATATTAACCATTGATTGTTGTTCAACCCATTTTTTGTTGACTTATTTATGCAGGAACACGAAGGCATAAGAATCAAATTGTTTTTGATGTCAGGTTGGAGCCATCAGTGTCCAGAAACAACACTTAAGTCTTCTCGATGAACTAACCCACAGTTTAAACTTTCAAAAAAAAATTTAACGCCGACAGGGCCCAAACAGATTCTTTGTATTAATTATGCATCATGTTCAATTTAATCTTAATCCACCCTTTATTAAATGAAAATGTTAGCACTATTCTAGATTTTGAATTCTTTTTTGAAATATATAATTTTTATTTATTTTTTCACAATTTAGAACATAGTGAAAACTGAGCTACAATAGAGCCATAATCAAGTACGTTTTCTTTTTTTACTTATAATACGTTTCTATATAAATTCCTTACTAGAAATTAAATGTTTATCATACATTCATTCACCAAGATAGATCATCTTATTCTACCTTTTGGGCATATAACATAAATATTTTAGAAAAACACAATTCTTACAAGATCCCTTTAACGAGAATAGTTACTCATATAAAATTTTGGAAATATAATAGAATCTAACATGATCCTCCCAACTAGAGAAATACTTCAGCAAGAACTCCCCCTAGGCCTCAATCTGTCCCTGTTATTAGGAAATTAGTCAATAATTATTCATGAGCCTCCTCCTTAGATCTGTTTTAATGTACTCCTAGTATTTTGTCTACAAATGTTTTTTTTCATTCAGGTCCATTCTTTGTCTCCAAACAACACCTATGTTTCTCAGGTTCTTTTTCTCTCTTGCAACCCATGTTCTTATTTTTCCACCACATGACCTTTCTCCCCTATAATGTTAAAATTTTGGTGGTAAGAATCTTTGAAAATTTTGGAGGATTTAGACTATGATAACCACCACTTCGAGTAACTATCATTTCTTGGACTATAATTGATTTTTAACCAACAAAGTGAGAGTTGGTATCCGGAATACTAACGTGTTGGTTCCTCTTATACTTCCAAATAAACAACAAGAGAAACAAATAGTGACATGGAATCCATTAAATGACTTCATCACATAATCCCAAAACATGAGAAATACCAATTTCAGTTCTATTCCATTCACACAATGATGATAATAAGGATTAATTACTTACTTTGATACTCATATAATATAACACGCCCCTCCCAACTAGCTAAATAATTCAAAAACTATTCCCTTGAAGCCTCAAGTTATCCCTCTTTTTAGGAAATTAATTAGTGATTTTTTACGAGCTTCCTCCTTAGACCCCTTGTAGTGTCCTAATACCAAGTCGACAAAGATTTTTTTCATTAAGGAACAATGTTTCTTGGCCAATGGAAACTCAGTTATTAGATTTATTTCTCTCTCTTAATCGATATTATTGATTTTATACCAAATGGCTTTCCCCCCATCACATTGATTATGGTGGTAGGGATATTTCAAAAAGATGGAGGATTTAAAATTGTGGCAATTTTCACTTATAATAACTTTCCTTTATTGGATTGCAACTAATTTTTATCTGACTTCCTGATAGTTGGTATCCCGACTACTCACATGTTGTCTCCTCTTATATTTTCAAATAACCAATAAGTGAAATAAAAAATATTTCATTCATAATAATATATTGATATTTACATATGTTTGTCGAATTTTTGGTCCCACATCCAACATTTCCACAATATGTATAAAAGCTATTATACTAGAGGTATCAAATATTTTCCCCTTTCAAACAAACATTTTCCTTAATGTTTTATCTCCTTTTATCATATCCTAAAACTGAAGGAAAGGCTTCTCTCATTTTTCTTCCATTTCCTAGGTATCCTCGTTAGGGATGAGATGGTTCTATTGCACTTAACCTAGCTCTGGTTTGATTCTTGAGTAAATCCCTCTCCAGTTTCAAATTCATATTCAGTTCCAACATGTCTTTGCACATGCTAAGAATATGTTGTCAATTTTTCATTTATGAACCCAATAAAGATAAAAAATATCAATATAAGGAAATCATCAGTAGTAATAAAAAAAATAATTACCTTTTACACTTATGTAATGGATATTCCAAGTGACATGGAATCCATTAGATGACTTCACTACATAATTCAAAAACATGAGAATTATCAATTTCATTTGTATACCATTCACACAATGATCGTGATATTTTTAAGGATTAATTACTTACCTTGCTACTTATCATAGCTTACAACTAATGATTTTTCACATCAAACGACATCACTGTGTTTTTATATCATTTTCACAATATCAAATATACATCAACCATGCATTATTAAATTTTACAACAATATCCTTTTTATGTAACTTTCATAGTTATTATATCACTTTCTATTTTATTTAAGTGGACTCAAACTGTTGGGTTGTGTTATATTCTTTCCACATAGTTAACAGGGGGTTTGAGGGGTACTCGTAACCACACTTTATGGGGTCCGTGGCAGCGCCCTAGAAAATTTTGGTTTTGGACCCTATGTTAGGTTGGGTGGACCCACCTATGGTTTTGTGCATGATTTTCGCACATGTTTTTTGGACGTGATGGTTTTCAGTCCATGGTATTGGATGCGATGGTTTTTTGGTCCATGGTATTCGACGTGATGGTTTTTCGGTCCATGGTATTGAATGCTTCGGCATGTATAAATATGTATTATAACATTGAAAGGAATATAATGGAAAATCAAGCTAGTAGTCCTGGTTTTGGGATCCAGGGGAAATCTCTGTGCATATGTGTTTTTATGTGTTATGCTCTCGCATTGTTTATTTTTCTGTGATTTAGAATTTGTATGCAGGTAATTTCTGTACAGGGTTAAAACCTACACAAACATGTCTAGTTTAATTGTTATGTTATTTTTCTTTTGTCCCCTTACTGACATTTATCTTATGTGTAAGTTTTATCAAGGTCTTACATTTCCTGTTGGATTTCTTATTCAGCTCTCCTTCTCGTATTGTTTCACTTATTTCTTCCTCACACAAAAAAAATCATCAAGACCAACCAAAAAAATGAAAAAATCAAAGGAAACCATCAGAACAAGATACAAAAAAAAGAAGCAACATTTCCATGCTCAAAGTCAACAAAATACAACAAGAAAATTGAAACAACAAATTCATCCAAAACATTTCCCCCCACATGGCTCATCCATGAATTTCCCACAAAATCACTTTCTGGAGTTTCCATCCCTCTTTCCGTAGCATATTTTTTGTTAACATGTCTGTATCTTATACACACTTTTCTATGTGCAACAACCATGGGGTCCTTCACCCTTGCACTCCAATGCATATCCATTATCTTAGCCTACATCATGTAAGTAGAATTTTTTTTAACATAATCATTCCCTCATGTAATCTCATAAGAACATATTCATATCAAGCACGTAATCAATCATTCAAAAGTACTTCAAATGTGCTTACAATCAAAGGTTCATAATCAATAATTTTATAACACTTATTTGAGAACCATTGACAACAAGCACGTTGTGGCCTAGTGAACTTACCACCTTGGCATAGTATGCATGTAAACATGCATAGATATCAATTATCTCAATATCCATCAACACCATCAGTTTCATTGCATTTATTCCTTAAGAGTACATACAACAATTTCATTCTCTCCCCATCTGGATGTCAACCAATTATTGGTTACATGTTTACCATTATCCATTACTGATCATCTGACTTGTGTTAGGACAACATACTCCTTAGAGTATTTATGGATGCATATATATTATTGTATGCGCCTAACATCTCATTATTTGATATCATTTTAGTAATCATGTATCTCTACACAATTTCATCTCTTACATTTTTTTCATGCCTAAATTGTTATTCACTAGCTTATGGAGTCCTTGGAAATATTTTAAATAAAATACATCAAACTATAAAAAATAAGGCTATATTTCCCCCTCATAGTTGTGGTTGCAACATTCGTCCATAAAATTTTTCCAATTTCATTGGGATGCTCCAAGGAATGTAGTTGGCATTCTTCCTATTTATCCTATTGCATCAACTTAAATCAATATTGAAGTATAGGAGTTACAATTACCAACCATTTCATCCAATCAAAAAATTTCTTGTCCTATTTGGTTCCAAACAAACTTAACTCTTTTCTTTAATGAAGATGTATTAAAATAGGCCAATTAGTGAAATATTTAATGAATCTACAATAAGAGTTTGTAACCCCATAGATATTCAGTGCCCACCACATCTCTCAAGTATATTCAAATCAAAGGTTAGTTTGACCTTTTTAGCATCCCGTTCTTAAGAAATTTGAATGTTCTCAAGATGAAGCTCTTCTTATAATTCACACTTACTAAATATGGTTTAAAGCTAATATTTTTCTGAGTATTTGTTGCACTATTCCTAACTACTTTTATTCTTATTTTGTGTTTTGGAGTAACCAATATGCTATCATCTTATCATTTTTAATTTGAAATTCTCAAAATAATTTACTTTCTTGGTTATTTGTTAGACTATTATTTCTTTCAATCATGAAATATTGTGATTTCTGATGCAATGTGCCAACATTCTAATGGTTTTTAACAAGAATTGTGAACTAGTAATTCCTCTGCAACCTACAATTACCTATCCTCTCGTCTTTCTTTCTCTTTGAAAATATCACTAGCCATTATCTGTGCCATAATTATTTCTCTTTGGAAATCCCCATCAAACAATCACGTATTGTAATATTCAAGAAACTTATGTTATCAAAGATTCTTTCTTTGAAATTTCTTAATGAAGGAGGTGAAAAATATTTCTCTTAAACTTTGCAAAAGTTGTAAAATGATAGAAGAATCTTACGGCACCCAAGAAACATTACAGGTTTCAAATAATTTCGGATGGAATGAGTTCTTATTACGATATCCATTATAATGGTTCTTACCAAGATTGTAAACTATTCTATGACTGTGATAGGTTTCCCATGAATTCCTCCATGAGGGGACCTTATAGTTAAGAATATTTCTTAATTCATTAATTCCTCCAGAAGTCTTATCAATCATGAAATTGAGGGCTTACACATGACAACCATGGTAGTTTATTTTCACCCATATTTTATAGCTTTTGGTATAGTCATACTTGAGATATATTATTAATATATGTTTTTTTGGTGATATAAGTATTCAATATATCTAAATAGGTTCCAATAAATGTTATCATTGAGTACTCCCAAATAGGCTCTTTTTGAGTACATCACATATTTTATGTTATATTTTATTTCATATAATATTGGGCTCTTTACCCCTCTTTTAATAACGCGTTTATATTGGTATATACAGACATTATTGATGTTTTGTATACACTTTATTATCTGTATATACTATATGTTTTCCTTCAGTTTATTTATTAAAATAAAACCAAATTATTCATAGCGAAATTTTCCAAACCTTCTTAATATATGTCATGCTATTTTTTTTTTAACTAACTCTTGAGTATATAAACTTCTAATCTTCTAAATAATTGTAGTTCCATAGTTATTCTCAAGCATCTTTCATCTAAGATATACATACTTAGTTCTTCTAATTATCATTTTATCTATGTTTTATTCTTCTAATTTTTTTGTAATCTTTGTTCCTTTGTGATTTACTACCTATTTATCCTCAGTCTTGAGCATACATGATTACTCTTCTACTAGAGTTAGAAAATTTTAGTTTACCTGTAAATTTTTCCCTCATCCTTGTTATTTCCTTAGCTCTATCTCCTCGCAAAACCATTTTCTCAAAATTATCCCTTTAAAGGATGCTTTGCATAAAGAAGTATTCATGGAATAACTATACACATAACATTATATAAGTAATATCCAAGAGTTTTTGGAGTAAGAATTGGGCACTTCATATTTGATATCAAGATCACCTTCTTGAATTGTTTCCTCATTACCTTCAAGGAAAAGTGTTGTAGATATATAATGTAAGACATCTATGCATATTCGTCATGTAACTTATGTACGAAAAGTATTTATGTGAATTTTACAAATATCTTGAAAGTACTAAGAGTATGACAACGGCTCATATTTGTAGCTTAAATTTCACACCATACACAACATCCATGACTCCAACACCATATACTACATCCTACAACACTAACAAGTAACTAGCATATGGGAAATTTCAAATTTTCAAAGAATAGTTTCATATGTAAACATGCCAAATTATGTCCTCAACATAACCATCTACTGTTATAAACTCTTTAACATAGTAACATAAGTAGCTATACAATTTATATATCACATCTATACATGCACGCATTTCTTGACTAGGCTATGTAAGTGATTTTCTTGATTCCAAAGATTATTCACTTTAATTATGCCCAATATAGAAATAATTATCGAATAGAGCTCACTAGTTATAACATGTATCACCATTTGATCGATTTATCAAAATGTTGCTTGCTCTCCTAGATGCCCAACATGCTTATTCCTATAGGTAGGGATAGTTGGATAGTAATTGACTAGCCTTTTTATAAACTCAATTGACTTCATAGTACAATACTATTTTGCTTATCTTTTCAACACAAAAATTTACATGGTCCTTATCATGTAAGAAACATTTTAGCAGGTAAAATTCAAGCTATGATCAGTTCATAGGTCTCAATTTTGTAACCTATAGCTCTCATACCATATGTAATTTAACTTTAATGTATCATGTTTGAAAATCTCACTTATTCATATTAATTAGATTATCTTTATATTTTTATTTAGGATACTAGAAAGGAAATATATATATTTTAAAGTTGTTATGCTTTATTTCTAGGCTTAGAAATATATATTTTGCTAAAAAATATGTACAAAGCATATTACCTAGAAGCACCATTTTGTTATGCCATGGGAATGGAAACTAGAATGATAAATTTGATCCGAGATTAAACTTGAGTGTATTGAAAACCATGTATTGATCTTGGGGTTACCATCTCATTAAAATTAGAGATGTAAAAAATGGTTGTAAAATCCATAAACTTAAAAAATACATTCAAAACATGAAAAAAAAAGAGTTGAAAACCATAAAAAACATTGATATTACTATTGTTTCTTTTTTCCATGTGGATTTCATGTTGTTAACCATCTAGAGAAGGACATATAGTGTTTCCAAAGGGTGGATGTGCTTTGTTAGTTTTTAATGCTACTTCTAATTGCTACATCCTTGCTTCCATAATCTGAAACAATAGATGGAGTTCCTTCATCTCAAGTATGATCTCCTCTCTACACTTCTTATGATGAAGAAATAATGTACCTAACAAGTTATTGATAACCAATATAAATCGATTGTATGTAGATATCAGTTTCTACAAGCTCTAGGGGTGTTGAAATCTAGCACCTAATTCTTGACTTCTACCAAGACATCAATGATCTAGATCTTGGGGAGGCCCCCAAGATATAAAAAATTGAAACGTTAGAAGAAACGAGGAGAATGCATAGTAAACAAAACAACAAAGAATTTTTTTTATTAAAACAAGGATAACTATAAAAGCTACATTGTGGTAGACATTCTCTCCTTTTACAAAATGTGACTTGTTACTTATAGAATTTTTTAGTTAAAATACCATACATAAATTCCATGATTGGGTAAATACCATGGGTGAATGAATACCATGGGTAGATGTCACCTACAATACCATGAGTAATTACCATGGGGAGATAAATTCCATGGGTGGATGGAACTTTCCATTCAGATCATTCCTCCCCCCTTAAGAAGAAATGGTCCCCATTGCATGAAGTTCCTTCCTAAGAAGCATTTGTTGAATATGAATATAAACTAAAGAGAAGGGTCTTATGTGGTTAACCCATAACCGTGATGAATGAATATCCAAGGATAGAGATACCTTGTAATGCTTGTGACGAGTTGTGATACTAACAGTGTGTGGCCTAGAAAATAGACTTCAATCAAGCATGGGTTTCTGGACGACCCATAAACATGAAAAACAATGATCCAAGGATAGAGATAACCTATAATTCTTGTGACCAACTATGATACCAACAATGTACACCCTAGCAGATGGACTTCGATGACAACAATTTTGTTTTTTTGACCCATAAGCTTGGGTTTGTGGGTGACCCATAACCATGATGCTTGTAAGTGTACTTGGTAAAATAATGGTGGCTTGAATGGTAGATTTTCCTATCGAGTGAGATCTTGTAAATGCTTGTTTCACATTATAGACCTCTTGTTGCAAGTTTGCCAATGACTTATGCTACAGGTGATGAAATGAAATTCTGTCAAAGACCCATTTGAGGTATTGAAGAGGTATTTCCATTCATATAAGACACTTGAATTTTGATGACCCGGGGAGTGAGAAAATGATTCCATAAACTCGTGGTATGTACAGTCTTGCAACATTCCAGACATGTGTAAGTGCATTTTCTCATATGTCTCAAACCAGTAAATGAAATCAAATTTTGTAAAAAACCCATTTCAGCTAACATAATATACTTTTGAAGGGGTTATTTTTTAGCCTATAAGATTATTTTTGGAGGTTGTATAACTTGCATGAATTTTGTTTAATATTGTTGCAAAAATTTGAAATTGAAATATGCTTCAAACCCTCGTTCCCTTGGAGTCGTAACTTGAATCTGATACTATTGATCTAGATCTTGGGGGGGGGCTCCAAATCTCTAAAAATTTGAAATTCAAAAAGAATTGAGCATAACACAAAATAAACAAAAACACAAAGAAGCTTTTTATCAAAACAACAAATAACGATAAAGCTACATTGTGGTGGACAATTTGTCCTTTTACAAAATGTGACTTGTTACCTGCAACATTTTTTAGTTCCAATATGACAGGTAAATTCCATGATTGGGTAATTAACATGGGTAGATGTCAACTATAATAGCATGGGTAAGTACCATGACTGGATAAATACCATGGGTGGATGAATACCATGAGTGTATGCCACTTAAAATTCCATGGATCAATTCCATCTGTGGGTTAATACCATGCATGGATAAATACCATGCGTGAATGAATACCTTGTATAAATGCAACTTACAATACCATGGGAGGATAAATACCATGGGTGGATAAATACCACTTGTGTATTAATACGATGGGTGGATGCCGCTTTCCATTCAGACCAATCAAAATCCACCATGTTATGCCTCTTTTTCACCAATTCTTACTCATTGTAAAATAAACTATGGTGTTCCACAAAGAGGGACATTTTTTCTATATCTATCTATTGAGGTTTGGGCTTTGACCAAGGATTCAAAATTTCTTACTAGCCAATAGCCCTTGCTACCTCTTCTTGAGTGGTTCTATTTCTTTAGGAATTGACAGAGAGTTAAGAGAAATAAATAATAAATATCACCCATAGTTTAGAGAAATGAAAATGAATAGGAAGATAAAAGTATGAGTTGGGAGGTGAGAGAGCAAAAAATAGGCTCGAGATAGGAGTGAAAACTGAGAAAGGGAAGAATTGGAAGAGCCAAAGAGACTAAAACGACCATTGATAGAGGATCCTAGTACATGAATCAACCAAGAGATAATGAAAGCAAAAGAAAACCAAATGAAATAGAGGAAATATACCTAGGCACAACCAAATGGGAGGCGCTAGTGGAATCTGCAACCTAAAATACACCCCTCACTAAGATTCTAATCGCAGAGTAGAGTGGGAGAAGATAGTAAAAAAAATGTTAGGAAATACCATCGAATACCAAGGGACCAAGTAGGAGGGCCTAGTCCTTCTCATTATTTTGAGACTATATTGATACTAAATTGCCACTCACAAGTCTTATTCTTTCCTTTTGAATTGTCAAATTCACTGGACTCAAAGAAAGCGTTGTTTCCTTCATGAGGAAAAGTTTTGTATATAAAATCCACACATTCTAGAAATCAAGTTTGAAACCACACTAGATTGAATGACTACTATCATTTTTATTTATGCTGAGTATTTGTGTTATCACGAGTCACACCACAAGAGCTAGTGTGTCAAGTCGACATTCAATGCAGGAGACATTCACTCTTCTATCCTTCCCAATTGTATCCATTTAACTAACCTCACCCAAAGAATGCCTCTTGATATTAACCTCAATGTAAATACCCCTCTTAATGACTTCATGATAGTTTTGAGTCTTTATGTTAATGGGTTGAATTCTAGTGTCGGTTACCCCATTAGGATAAAGTCGTTATGTTATTTATATGATTCTCATAATTATTTTAAAAATTAAGTGTTGTTCAACATTAATTATGATTGAAAGTAGAATTTAAAAAATAGATATTTTTCAATAAAGTAAAGGGTTATAGGAGCAGGGGGAAGGCGATTGTTCACCCTAAGAAGCAACAATAATATATCTTTTATTGGGGATTGAGATATGCAACCAATAAATTTGCATAAGCTTATTCTATCTTTTGGGCTCTAAAGCATATTGTAAAAATAGGAATACAAGAATTGATTGTATTGGATAGTTCACTAATTATTCTCTCTTGATTTATTCATTGTATCTCTCCATTCTAATTAAAAATTTTCACAAAGATTCAAAAGGATTCATCATATATTTCATATTATTCCATGGAGGCAAATTTTCCATGTTTTAAGGGCTAACAATGTCAATGCAAATAAAATGGTTAATTTCATATCAACACTCTTCGAAGGATAGCTGATATGGAAAGAGAAAAAAAATGATCGTACCCTTACCATAAGGTATTAAATGAATTTCTTATAAAAAATTATAATAATCATAATATCGTATTGGGAGATGGGGCCATCGCTCTGGATCTAGTGCGAAGGACCCATGCTAGGCATGTTAAGTCCCCCACATGAGATGTATACTCATGGAAAAGAATCTCCTGGAAATTTAGAGTGCATAATATATAGGGCTCATGTGAAACTCTGTGTGGTGCATGTGAGATTTGTGCTCAATTCTTAGATACAATTGACAATGGAAGGTATGGGGATGTTATTGTAGGAGAAATCTGTAAACTGGTCATGACCACATGCTAAGTTGATTTTATCCCTGTAGTGAATAGGTATTATCAGTCTCTTAGCCTACCATTTTCATGATTATCCCAAAGAAGATGGTGCTAGTCACTTTGATGAAAATTGGTGTGTCAAATAGTTCTCTTGGTGTTTAAATAAAATAGCAATGTGGAGTGGAGGCCAATGTTGGATAATGACATTTTTTCATACTCACTTAGGGATGTATAAAGAATATGGAAGGTTTCTTCTTCATATGTGGCCCTAGGACAAAGGTAAGCTTCAATTTGAGCTATGATGTAAACTTTGGTTCCACTTTTCACTATCGTATTTCTTAGTCTCAACACTAGTATCTTTGTGATTTTTCGTTGATGATTCCTTAGTGAAGGCCTACTTTTTGGGGAATCGCTCATTATGTGATGGATTATTGTGGAGGTATTTTAGTGCTCTCAAATTTGTTGCGTTCACCATTGTGAGCATGTTGGTTCTTTGGTTGAATTTTCTAAGAATTTCAAATTGTACATGACGTATCTTATGTGTTGAGACATGGAAATGACATCCCTCAAGGGTATTTATCTTTATTTTTTAATTTGGCGAGAATTTTGTTTCCCTTTCTCTGTGTCTCTATTGATTCTCAAGTGTGGTTTATTATGGTGACTATGTTGAATGCAGACACCTCTAGGCCTTTGTTCATATTGGTAGATGTTTTGTTCATATTAGTAGATGTCGGAGTGATGTTTTGTAGTTTAGCATTAGTCTATATGGATTTAGGCTGGTTGTTGGCTTTGTACCTTCATTTGATATCAATATTTAAGCTTCTACCTTCCATCTTTTCTTAGAACATTCTATTAGTTGGATTAGTAATTTCTTATCAACATATTGTCGGGGAGATCCCAAATCTTCAAGTTCTTATTTTGTTGTGGATGTATGATGACACTCATAGAACAATTGTGTCTTTAATATTTTACTAGAAGGTTAATTATAACACTATGAGAGACAAGAAATTTTTGGGACTACATAGTTATATTAGATCTCTACAGGTTGTCTACATGCATACCCTTGATATACGTACCTATAACTATATGTTATCTATCTTGTATTTAATTCTATATGGAACTAGCATTCATGGGAAAGAAAATTTGGAATACCCTTACTTAGGATTTCATATTAAAATGTTTGAAGCAAAAGTGAACTAAAAAAATAGTATGTATCTATTTTCATACTATTTTCTACGTTTGAAAGTTGGAGTTCAAGACATTATGGATTGAGGGGGAGTAGTTGGGTAAGCTCTACCTTATACACCATGCATCAGGAAATACTTGACCTAATGGAAAACATGGGAACTCTATAGACCGTAGTACAATTAATGGAGGATGAGTTGGATTATTTGTGATCTCACCTAAAGGAGGCAATGTTATGATGGGACAAGGACAAAAAAGAGAAAATGAAGTCAAAATCAATAATTTTGAACCTTCTCGTCATGATTAGTATTTATGGTAGCGATGATCTGTAATTTTTTTATTTTAGTTGATAGATATGGGCGAATTTATACATCGAATAATATAGTAAGATACTTAGAGAGCCTAGGGAAAACTTTTTGCATCTAAGGGCATATTCTTCAACCCAGTATGAGGGAAATGTGTTACTCTGTCCATGCTCAACGTGGAATTAAAATAAAAATAAATTATTCTCTATATATTAAATCAATGTAGAATATAAATAAAAATGAAAGATGAATATGCATGTTTAATTAAAATCATTGTAAGAGATGAATAATCCCAGCCTCGCTATGGTCACTCCATGTATTGTTGATATTACAACCCAATGTAGTAAAAATATTTCACTCACTTTCAATCATAAATAAAGTATTTCAATATTGCAATATAATTTCATATTAGATTTAAAATTTTATAAAGTAAGTACTAATAAAAAACTTTGAGTAAGACGTTTAGACCTTATACCTTTGCAAATTATTTCAATACAAGATTTAAATAAAATATTTGAAAAATTATGCTACTAAACTTCATATATATCTATATATAGCAGGAAAATGTTATAAAAAATTATTTTAATGTGGTATATGATAAAATATTCAATATCTAAAAGAAACTTAATTGAAAGCTTTAAAAATAAAAAATAAAAAATATCAATTAGTTCCTAATAAGAATAATAAGAGGGAGATGTGTGATTCATTCAATTCTTAATATAAAATTAATGTGTGACATTTAAAAATATTCATAACAATAAAAATTTCAATGTGGATCATCAATAAAATATTTTAATATAATATGTAGGATTAAGTAATATTATTGTATACATAAAAATATATTAATAAAAAAAAAATATATTTAATGTGGACAATGTAATCATATATAAAATGTCCTAATGCACTGCTATGTAAAATTTTATTGAACCTATATATATATATATATATATATATATAATATATATATATAATATATATATAGATAATATAATTTATATATATATATTCAGTAATTGAAAAAAATTAAACTTTTATGCCATTGAAACTTTCGAAATAGTCTAAAAAAATTACATTTTTGTCATTTTTTAGGTATATATTTTTTGTCAATTTTGGTTGAATCAAATAGATCCTTTTTGGTGTTAGAAGTTTAATTTATTTACTCTATATAGCATTGAAAAGTACAATTCTAGCAATGAAAAATTACGCATTGTATATATAGTGTCATATTCATTTGGATTTATCAAGGGATGGGAGGGATGCAATTTATTTTTTCAAATTTTGCACTTTTTAGAGATTTCATCCTAGTTTAGATTATAGTGAATGGCTGAGAGTTGGAAGAAGTTATAAATTTTGAAAGAAGTTTGTCTTATTATATTGTATCTTGTAACTTAACTCATCCTTTTTAATATGTATTCTAAGTTTTTATTGGAAAAAAAAGATAAAGTTATTATTTAAATTATTGTATAGTATCTATTATTAAAAAAAAAATGTAAGCTTGGAAGAACACTTATATTTCATTGCAAAACATATACATGAATACATACACATCCATCAATTGCTATATGGCCTCAACGCACCCACTGCAAAATCAGATATGTTGGCCATCTAACTACATGATAAGCCATCCAAAATTCAAATGTTTTTAGAATCTCTAAAAGTGAAATATAAGTCTGAGTATATTTAACATTCCTAATATCTAGATATCTACAACAAGGATTAAACTTATGACAAGCAAACCAAAAAATTTCTTAAAATTTTCACAAAAAAACAACCATGCTAGTCTGATCATTACTCGTCTGAAGAGTCCATAGGTGTTGGATCTTTGGCCCTAGAACCCGACACCTTTGTTTTTGGAAAACAAGGGATATGCTTCTTAAGTTTGATTTGATGTTGTATTAGTTGAAATTCCCTGTGGATTTCCTAGAACTCAGAATTTAATTTAGATGGACTAGTTGGGTTGGATTCAATAGTTGTTTCTACAATGTTCTTCATAAGCCAATAATAGTATACCAACTATTGGAATTGGGTGTATCTTCTCATGGAATGACCTGCATCTTGCACTAAGGATAGCCACTCTCCCAAATCAGGGTGAGTATTTTCAACTTGCTCATTTAATTCTTCTTCCCAAACTAATATCAATTGATGTACATGAGGAGGGTTGGTACTATAATAAGCCTCAACAACATCTTGAACTTTTCCCACTTTACCCTCACAATGTTTTCCCCTAGATATTGGAGCTAGGGCATGCCTTTCCCCACGTCCACGACCTCTTCTATGACCGTGATAATTTTCGCCCTCGCCAGAGTTCCTTTTGGAAGAGGGAGGGAAAGCCATAAAACTAAAATTCAGACAACACATGTAAGCAACCACAAAAACTAAAGTGAGTCACAAGAAGAGACACTAAGCTTGGGTTTCTAAGGCTTCCACTTTCTATCAACTAAGAACCTGACCAACGTAACCCCTAAGCAATGAAGAGACAGAGAACCATGGGAGAAAAGAATAGCAGGAAATAGAATAAAACTATAAATATATGAGAGCATAATAGAAAATACAAATGAGTAGTAAATTCGAAATACCCATGAACCTCCCCTTCTTTAGTTCGACCATAGCTCAAAATGTTTCCATTGGTTTTCTTCAAACCTCGAGACCCTTTTGGGGACACGAAGGTCTACCGTGCAAGGTTACCATCTTCCCAATGTACACAATCCACTTGGAGAGACTAGTAATTTTTTGGGTAGCTCTCATAATTGTATACTCATTTCCCTATTACATTATAAATGAGCTCGGCATTAATTTCTACACACAAAGGCATCAAAGATAGAAATTTCCATAAAGCAAAGAGAGACTCGTAGAGTGCAAAGTAATGGCTTTGCCTTTCATGATATTTGCTTTAGAACCAACCGATATTGCTACTCAAATCTCTAAAATCCACTTTTTAGAAACAATCATTAAACTTACCAAACAAAGATACATATATAGGTTCACAAATATGGAATTAGAAGTGACAAGAGAAAGATAATCACACCAATTTATTGCCTCTTCGAAGCCGCGAATGCGCCTCAATCTATTGCCCATGACTATTCTTGTGACCATTCGATGAGCGAATAATCAAATTGAAGCGAAACCACTAGAGATATCTAAATATCCTACCCCCACATCTTCAAAGATATCCTCCCTCTTTTGGATGTCACCTTACACATGAAAACAAATTGAATGCAAGAGTTTGAACTAGCTATCATTCCCCTATCCTTAGCTAGAATCTAATTGAGTTAGTTACATTATCTCGCACCCTCATCAATGATCCAAAATGGATCTTGGATAAACTTCTAAGTATAAAGTGTTCCTTAGAGAGGAAAATGAAAGTCCAAGGATTCTCTTGGAAATTATCCCATTGCGTAGATATTTTCTTCGGATGATGAAGTTATCGCAGAAAAAAGATTGCCTTTGTCCTTTGGAAAAAGAGGCCTTTCCTTATAAAAATGGACTTAAGGCCTTCATAAAGAAAATCGCATGTGAAAGGTTTAAAGGGTGGACCCAAAATATTATGTTCCATAGCCTAAACCCTTATCCGATCCGTGAGATGTATTGGATTGGAGCGATGAAGGGATAAAGACCTCATGGGAGGACTTGGCGATTGTGACTATGCAACATTGCGATTGCTGATGATCGGATCGGCAGATTGGGTTGGTAGAGTCCATAATCAATGGAAAGAACCCTGGGCCATTGAAAATGCGATATGTGATAGCGATCTGCGATGTGAAATCTCAACCATCGGATCGACAGTCAGGAGATCGGTGATCCCCGATACAAGGGGCCAATGCGATAGCAATATGCGATTCGATATGGACCATCCGAAGGGGGATCATATCAATGGTCCAAATTTAATCAATGATCACCAACATAAAGGGCTTATGCGATAGTGATATGCGAATGTGATAACAATAAGCAATAAAATGTCAGACCCGATGGGATTATAGACCCGATTCTATAATTTTTTAAGTCTCGGAATTCAGATTTTTCAATGTATTCTATGTATTCGGGGTTTTGGCCAATTTGCCTATACGACGCGATATGCAACTAATGGCGGACTTGATAGGGTTTATAGGGGCAATTTAATGGAATTTGAAGTCCGAGACTTTGCGACAAATACTTTATTTTCATAAAATCTCTGTGTATTGAAATTTTGTCCATTTTAAGGTTTTTTCCTGGAGGAAGGCCCCAAATCCTCTGTAACCATTGTTGATCACTATGCCATGCTACAAGCGGGCATTTTGCGGATAATGATGCATTTGATAATGTGCAAAGTGACAGAGCCAAAGAGCCAGATGGGAAATCGAAGAGATAGAGAGTAGAGAAGTTGTAGAGCCATAGAGGGATGATTACACATAGAGAAATGGCTAGGGAAGCCATAGAGCTGGAAAAACGCCTCAAAGGAGTCAGAGAGCTAGAGGTCATTGAAGGAGAGTTGTCAGCTGATAGAGAGCGAAAAGCCAAAGATGCTAAAGGTTGCTGGAAGGTTGCAAAAGGTTGCTTGGAGGTTTAGTGAACCATTGATGCATGTAGAGGCTGAGAGAGAGCCAGAGCTAGATCCAGAGCACGAAAGGTAAGAGCTTCAGAGCAAGGGATGAGATGGTGTTCTAAGCCCATTGTGTTCTATGTAAACTAGTGGAGTTGAGCTTGGAGCTTGTAAAAGAATTGTTGCTATAATCCTAGAGAGCCTAGTTGAGTTGACTAGAGCTCAAGGAGATGTAGCCCAAGAGTTTTGGGTGAACTCCAAATTAATATTGATGTTATGTTGTTTTTTTATTACTGCATCTTGCTGCTATGCATGTGTTGCTTATTTGCTACTTTACTTAATTCCATATGTATTTTATACCAGCATAAGCAAGTGAACTTACAACACATAATGGTTTTAAAACAAATATAAGCATACACCTATGTTCAAGCACATTATTAATTCCACATTTGGTTAATCATAATATCTTGGGATTATTTAAGCTTTGGAAGTGGGAGAACTTCTTATAAGCTTGACAAGAAGCCTTTAGTGCCCCATTCTCAGATCAGGTGGTATCAGAGCCCGAGATTGATTAACCCCACCTTTAAGACGGTGATATCAAAGCTGATTATACCAGAGCAAGTGATACCAGATCAGAATGCTTGATTTATAGAGCAAATATTGCTTGTCTGAAAGGTGTTTAAATAGTCAAAGGTTGATTATATGCTTGTTTGTAGACTAACTATTGTTTGAGTTTACAGAGGTGAAGAGAAATCTATTGATAGCTCAGTCTAGGAAGGACAAGAAGGAAGAAGGGCTGAAGGCATTCTTCTATCCCATAGGACCTCAAGGCAATCCTTGAAGCACAAGATGTTTATTGCAAAAGGTTGCTGAATAAGATGTTTGTTAATATTGTTTGAATTTCTTTTATTCATTTGTATAATGACAACTTCTTCAAGTGAGCCATCAAATTCCTCCATCATCACAAGATTAATTGATGGAGACATGAAGAAATACTTTTTCATCATGATGGACAAGGTTAGGGAAATGTATGAGGATGGAAGGAAGAGCAGCGTACTTAGAGAGCAGTTGAATTATGTGGAGGAAGAGAAGCAGTTGTTTTCTGACAAATTGCAGGAAATGGAGAGGCAACTTCATATTGCAAATATGAACCTGAAAAGGATGCATGAGTTGGAGTCATAGCCCTTTTTTTCCAAAGAAGCCTTGGTCAATCATCAGCTTGAAGAAGAGGTAAACCATTCCAGTTTGTCTTCAAATTATTCTAAGAATGCTTATATTGGTTCTTTTGAAAACCATATTAGAGGCATAGGTTCCAAGCTAATGTCCAAGATGGTCTATGAAGGAAAGGGCTTGGGAAAACATGCACAAGGTATTGTTGAGCCAATAATGGTTGAGGAAAGGCCTAAGTATTTGGGTCTTGGCTATGGAAAAGCATATGGAGAGAGTTCCAAATTTGCCATGAAGGCCATTAAAACAATTCCAAGAAGGTGTTTGATTTCAGTCCTCTACCTAAAGAGTGTGAAGATTGTATTAAGGAGGAATGCAATAGCTTGAAACATCATTTGTATGATGCAGGTGTTCAGAAGCACACACTTGAACCAGAGAGTTGTGGAAGCTTTAACATCCTTGAAGAGATTTATGGTGTTCCAAATGGAGCCACTTCTTCATTTACTTCACCTCCTCATGAAGGCAATAAAGGTGAAAGAGAAAGATATAAATCTGGCACTAATCATCTTCGTTTTGCTTTTGCAAAGCATGGTAAATTTCCACATAGATATGGGAAAAGAATTGCATGTTCCTTTTGTGGTTTGGATAATCATCATGTTTCTAGATGTTCGACGAGGATAGCCACATGTAGGAAAATTTTGAAGGAAACGAAGCAAGAAGCCAAAGGTCCATTGGATAAGGCAAATCATGTTGTAAAGAGGATGCACATGTGTTGCACTTACTAACATAGTCAAGGAAATCTTGGTGAAAGGCGTTGGACTCTGAATCCAACAATGCTTCCACGAAACTTGAAGAAGGTGGAAAGAGAGAATGGCAGAAATAGAAAGGAAGTTTCCATGGATGGAGTGTTCCAGGATGATTCACATGTTGATGTTGATGTGCAGACAAAGGAAAGACCTTTGGAATGGGTTGGTAAGAAATGGTTAGAGTTCTTATCCAATTAAGATTGCATGTCTATTGATGCATCTGTTTGCATTTCTTGTTAATCGAATGCAAGTTGCAAGTTTTTACCAAGATGGTGAATGGAAAAAGGTTGAGTAGTAGACTCACTTTATTACTGCAACATTATATTTCATTTCAGCTTCGAAAGTACAGTGTGCTTAAGCGAAAGTTGAAGGATGAAATGCATGCATGAGGATGATATGCATGAACACAGGGATGTTGATGTTTCCTTGTTTTTGAACATGCATGTGTAATTAACTTGAAGGGTTGATTGCTTTGTTGTAACATGCATGTAGTGTTGACTCGAGAGAATTTAACTTGGTCTCCAAGATGGAGATAATGATGGAGTGTTTCATCTTTTGAAAAGAATCCTTGAGATCTTTTCTACTTGCTTGACTTGAAGGGTCATTTGTTTTAAAGGCATGTTTTGTGGGCTTGTTATCTAGTCCATCATTTGTATGCAAATGTAAGACACGGAGGTATTCACAAGTTGTGAAAATCTATTTCTTTTGTTGAAGGAGGAGTTTAGACCATGTAGTTATTGTCTGTGTTTCTATTGTTGTTAACAGTTTTTGTTGACATCTTGTCAAATAGGTACAAATGAAAATTTTGTGAAGCAGATGTAACTTCACATTTGTTTGAGCCACCTTGGATCAATGGTCAAGGTAGAGAAGTTAAAACTACCTTCTGTGACCATCTCAATGGGAGTTCTGCATGAAGTCAAGGAGGGAGACAATTCTTCCCTGGAGGACCAACACATCCAGGAAGGAAAGTGGTCAAAGGCTTTGGTTCACAGGCACTATGCAAGGCAAGTTTATGGAGGCTAAAAGAAGAGGGTATTGTTACTCTCATATACTATTCAGATCAATATATTAGTCTTTTGGAGACCAAAAGTTCTTTTAATGGGAAGGTGTGATCGAAAATGGATCTTTGATAGACTTCTAAGTCTAAAGTGTTCCTCACAGAGGAAAATTAAAGTCCAAGGATGCTCCTAGAAATAGTCCCATTGCGTAGAGCTTTTCATTCTAAATCTACTACAATTTGAATGGGCTAAAACGGACTTCGGATGATGAAGTTATCGCAGAAAGAAGATTGCCTTTGCCCTTTGGAAAAGGGGGCATTTCCTTATAAAAATGGACTTAAGGCCTTCTTAAAGAAAATCACATGTGAATGGTTTAAAGGGTGGACATTAATATTATGTTTCATAGCCTTAATCTTTAATAGATCTATGAGATGTACCAGATCATACCGATGAAGGAATAAAGGACTAGCGGGAGGACTTGGCGATTGTGATTATGCGACATTGCAATTACCGATGATCGAATTGGTGGATCGGGTCGCCATAGTCTATAATCAATGGAAAGAAACCTGGGCCATTGTGAATGAGATATGTGATAGCGATCTGTGGCATGGGATCTCAGCCATCAGATCAGGAATAGAGATCAATGGTCTAGATTTAATCAACAGTCAGGAGATCAGTGATCCTCGATACAAAGCACTAATATGATAGCGATATTCGATCCGATATGGACCGTCCGATCAGGGATTAGAATAATGATCTAGATTTAATTGGTGATCCCTGATACAAAGGGCTGATGTGATAGTGATATGTGATTATGATAGTGCTAAACGATAAAAGGCTAAACCTGATGGGATTATAGACCCGATTCTATAATTTTTTAAGTCTAGGAATTGAGATTTTTCACTGTACTCCGTATATTCAATGTTTTGGCCAATCCACCTCTGTGATGCGATATGCAACTAATGGTGGACCAGATAAGTTTTATAGGGGCGATTTAATGGAATTTTAAGTCCGAGACTTCACTCCAAATAGTGTATTTTCAAAAAATCTCCGTGTATTGAAATTTTGTCCATTCTTGGGGTTTTCCTAGAGAAAGGCCCTGAATCCTCTATAACCACTCCTAAACACTGTGCCACGTTGCAAGAAGCAATTTTGCAAACAATGATTCATCTAGGAATGTGCACAGCCACAGAGCCAGAAAGCCAAATGGCCAGTTGAAGAGACAGAGAGTAGAGAAGTCATAGAGCCGCAGAGGGATGATTACATGCAGAGAAATGGCCGAGGAAGCCACAGAGATAGAAAAGAACCTCAAAGGAGTCAAAGAGCTCAATTAATGAGGTCGGTGAAGATTGTTGTAGCTAATGCGTAAAGAGTTGGAGGTCACTAAAGGAGAGTTATTAGTTGAGAGAGAGCGGAAAGCCAGAGAGCATGATTGACTGGTAGCAAAGCTACTAAAGGTCACTGAAAGGTTGCAAAAGGTCACTTGGAGGTTAAGCGAACCATTGATGCATGCAGAAGCTGAGAGAGAGCTAGAGCAAAGCCAAAGCCAGAGCCATAGCTAGAGCCAGAAAGCTTAGAGCTTCATATCCAGGGATGAGATGGTGTTCTAAGCCCATTTTGTTCTGTGTAAACCAGTGGAGTTGAGAATGGAGCTTGTAAAAGAATTGTTGCCATAATCCCAGAAAGCCTAGTCGAGTTGACTAGAGCTCAAGGAGATGTAGCCCAAAATTTTTGGGTGAAATCCAAATTAATATTGTTGTTATGTGTTCTTTTATTGCTACATCTTGTTGCTATGCGTGTGTTTCTTATTTGCTGCTTTAATTATTGTCATATGTATTTTATACCAGCATAAGCAAGTGAATTATTAATTTCGCATTTGGTTAATCATAATATCTTGGGAGTATTTAAGCTTTGGAAGTGGGAGAACTTCTTGTAAGCTTGACAAGAAGCCTTTAGTGCCCTATTTTTAGATCAATCAAATATATGTATTATTATATTTTTAAATAATAATATTATTTTAATTTTCTTTGTCATTATTATTCTTCTTATCAATTTCATTGTTCAACTTCCTTTCCTTTCCTTTTCAATAGTTCATGAATGATAATGGTATATGAATGACAATATACATGTCTTTAAATATGTGAAGCATCCAAATACGACTTTAAAATTATCAAAACTTAGTGATTTCACCAACTCAAATAAGCATTCGACTTGATGGATAGGGTGTGATGGATGGCATGTCATGTAGTTTCCAACAAAATGTGAAGCAAATTTTCTAATGGATTTAATGTACCGATCACTGGTTGGGAATGAGTGGAGGAGTCGGGCATCATTCGTGATGCAACAACACATTAAATTCCACCTCTTCCACATCAAGAAGTCATTGTAAATGTTTTTAGCCTTAAAATGTCTTCGATTGCCTTGTTACATTGTGACTAGTGACATAGTTCTACCAACATCCAAAACACAGTAAATGTGGGATTGCGTATGTAGGAGTGGTGTCGGCCTTCCAATCACATTCTCATTACAAGTGATTAATAATGAGGTGTGTTAGAAGAGCTCACGTGAGAAATAAGATAGGATTTCAGAATCGAGAATGAGATTCTCACACAATGTTTCAATTAGGTTTTACATCCCATCATTGAACCCACTCCAAGTGATTATTTCGGAATATTTACAATGTATTTTAAGTTTGAATTTGGTAAGAAAATTTTAAAATGATTGAACATTCAATTTTTTAAAGATTTACTTTATTTTTAAATATATTAAAGAAGTAGGGGTGGTAGAGGGAGGGATTTTTTTTAGCTTCTATGGAAACATTGAAGCTAAGTATTCACGAGTCTCAAAAAAAGGTTTAACAATCAATATGAAACTTATGATCTCATCTAGGGCCTCTACTTAAAAAAATAAAATGAGTTTGATTATTCTAGGGGGTTGTCTCTTATTGATTGAGAATAGAAAAATTGACAAGCTTCCAAAACAGAGCTCTCTCACTAATAACTTTCAGCGAATCAAAGAATTATTAGTAGTCTTGCAGAGCACAAAATTGTATGACATCTTAAGAGCCAACAACTCAGAGACACATGAACTAGGAAATGTCCCATGCTCCTTGACATAATTAATGCTTATTATAAGTTAATCTAGATCCAAATGTATAATTCCTTAGGGATTTGTAAGGACTTTGGCTCTATGATCATCTATTTTGATTATCGTATGAAGAAAGATATATTCTGGATTGGTCTCATCCCTTTTTCTTTAAGCAAACAACACCCTCATAATCACCCCTCGTAATTCAATGATGACTCAATTGTTCCTCATTCGACATCATGGTTTTTCGCTGGCCTTTTATTAGCAAAGTGAATTTCCTTTCTTGGTCTATATCATTATAATGTTTCTATAGATTCGAGTTCGAATGCACAAAACATCAACCCTGCTAACTTCAAGCATAGAAAAATTTTTCCTGAATGCACAATGATGAGGAAACCAAAGGAAATCACAAGGGAATCAATGTCTAATTTAATGGAGTTTGTGTGGGATGGAAGTATTGGTAGCGTTAACTTTTCAAGGGGCTTTTCCATGGAAGAACTCTCTCTCATTTCTCCAAATATGTTTTCCTTACAACTTCTGGATTTTGATATCTTGGGGCTTCTTCAATTTCCAATTGTGACATCAAGTCATCCTCTTTAGTGCAAGATCCTTTCAAAGCTCCTCTCTAGGTTCAAATTTTCCTCAGGTTGGTGGTCATGTCGGCCTGCCATTATTTTTCATGGGACCTTTGGCATTCAGGCATTGTGGGCTTAGACAAAAATTCAAGACCTGGGGTGATTATTCTCTCCTGTCTTGGTCTGTTGCGGCTATAATATTTTGAATTTAACTCTAACCTTGATCTCATTAGTCCTGTTTGGTTCGAAATTGTGGGGCGAGCTTCTTATTTTGGAATGTTAATTTTAGAACAGGCCAAATAATTGTAATTGGAAACTAGGGATTTCTTTCAAAGGCTCTGTCTAGAAGAAGGCTATGTAACCGAAGTGATTTAGTCAAATCAAGGTAGGGTTTGGACCATATTAGGTACCTTTCTATTTTATTATGTCGGGAAAACTCTATCTTAAGTAAGTTGTTGATATATTCCTCAATTGCTAACAATTGGGTTGATAGTTTCTATAGCAGTATGGATTACCCCTCAGATTTTGAGTCCTCTTCAGAGGATAGCCCATCTTCGAATTTTATCGCTACCCACAAAGCCCTATGTGATGTCCCCCATAGATATCAATATTTATTTACTGCATCTTCTGACAAACTTAATACTGGTTAATTTTTATATAAATAGTAATTTTGTTTTAAATGCATGAAAAGTGGAATGTAGGAATTATGGCAATAATTATTTGATTTTTCTTAAGTGAGAATAAGTTATCCAAGGATGACAGTTTATTCTCAAACAGTTAGTCTAGGTAGTTACCCAAGCCCTAACTACTTCCAGGAGAACATTTATTCCAAGGGATCAAGAGGATGGGGGGCATCTAAGATTTTGAGGAAGAGATTCTAGATATTAAAAAAAGAAAAGATAAATTGTGTTGGAACGATAGATAGTGATACCGTAGCTACAGTGGTTAAGACCAGATAGCTATTACAATTCAAGAACAGGGTTCTTCAGGAGAAACCCTGTGAAGGGTAGCTTGAGGGGAGACTTCAAGTGGAGCAGTGCTGGTCTTAAGTTTGGGAGGCAAGACAATCAAAATATTTAATCCAGTACAACTGGGAAAGGTGAGATATATAAGTATAATTTGATACCTCTATATAGCTATAGAAAGTATCTTCTCAATAGAATGATGCGCATATAGTATAGATTAATGATGTTATCCATTACTCGAAAAGAAAAAATAGTAGACCTGTAAAGTAACATTTATCTCATAGAAACAACAATTCTGGAAGTTAATATGGCTATCCACTGTCACTACAGGAAAATAGTAGAAAAATGAATAATAACTTCTAAATTCAAGGATGGAAAAAAAATACAATAATGGGGTATTCACTATCAATTAAATGATAGTTAAACTATAGAAAATAGTGAGCTATAATTTACCCTCATTCAGTTCCTAAGACCTTAACACTGTAATATAATAATGCCATTCATTGAGCTTGTAATACAAAATAATTTTAGTGGAAAAATAGTTCACTATTAATTAATAAAGACAAGTTAAAATATAGTAATGGAACCATATTCTACTTAATATTATGGAAGTAAACAAATCATAAGGAAAACCGTAAAAGTAACCCCAATAAAAAAGAAACAAGGATTCTATTGGAACACCAGAACAAGAAATATTTCTTAGTCTTCAGAAAAGAAATGACAGTAGGATTATCAGAGCTGCTGAAACCTTAGAATATAGATCTAGATAAATGCAGAACCCTCTTTTAGACACTGTTAAACAAAGAAGCAATGCAATCGAAAATCGAGTATATAAAATACTATGAATAGTATGCATAAGTAAATTCTAGACAAATGCGGTATTTTGAATAGAGAACTCCATTGCTTCAAAAATTGAATAGGAAATTATGCATTATGAACAGAGTTGAAATATTACAAATAAGGAACCAAATCTACAATATCAATTTAGGGTAATGGAGAATTAGACTATTATAGATCTAAACCCATATGAGGGTTTACCCCTCTTTATACTTATACAAAATTATCCTCTCAAAATTACAAATCAAGTCTATGGCTCTAAGCATAAAAACTATCAAATGCATTTAATGCATCACAAAAAGACATTAGATGAATAGAACCAATACTTCATGCTAGTATGAGGATGAAAAACAAGTAAATCCTAAACATATCCTAACTAAAATTCTCTAAATCTCACATACTCGGTAAGGGAAAGGCCGAGAGATTTGAAATGCAGGAGTTGAACCTGAAACCCCAATGATTCTACACTTGGAGCAAAACAGGCCTATCAAAACCATGGCAAAAACTAGGATTAGATGTCAATCCCACTCAAAGTAAAGGAAAACAATAATTAACAGTGTGAGGATGAAACATGAAAATTACCCACTCATGCAGTGAACAATACCACCAAAACCCCTCCTTGACGTAAAGATTGAACTACGGATAAACTATGAAAACCCAAAGTAATTCAGCTCCATAGACTAATATTCATACAATAGGAAGAATAAATAATGTTTAGGAAAGGAGTAAGTGCGAGAAAAAGCCATTACTAGAAGGGGAGATTCTTGGCTAGGCTAGAGACCAAACCAGCAATTGACAATTGCATCAAAGACCTGGTTTCCACTCTCTGTCCATAATTTTTTAGGTAGGTCAGTGTCTCCACTGTATGATTTGGGGATCTCTAGAATGTCATTGATCCTATACATTAACCGCACAAAGGATCCATCTGGAGGCACCACAAAAACACTCTAGAGACCGGATTGCAACCCTTGGGTAATCAACTACCCACAGGAATTAAATAACACCATATAAATCTTGATATAGCCATGATGCAAAGGTGGATAAGCATTGAATGTAATTTAAGGCTAAGACAGGACTGATATAATATGATTGGATATGTAGTTGTACAGAAAAGTTAGATATTAAGATTTATGTATAATATAATTCCACAAACCATTAAGCCTACGGCGAGATATAACCATTAGCACTTATGTCAAGAATTTACCAATATATAGTGCTTATGTCCAGAGAATTACCATTGTATTATTGTCAACATTTAAATGGTTCCGAATTTTTTATGTATGTAAATGTGGATAGATGATATATAATTAAATTTTTTTAACTACAAGTTTTCTAATATATGGGTGTGTGGCATGTGGTATAAGAGCACTCAGGTTACCAAAACTGAGGTCCTTGGAAAATAAGGATTGACAGTATTTGTGTAATGTGCACATCCAGATCCAGGGACAAAAATAACTAGTATGAGAAGAATGGGAACCATACCACACCGAACGGTGACAGGAACAAGAGTATTAACCTTTCAGGAGAAAAATCTTGAAGTATGGGTGCAGCTGGGAGAAGAGCTGTGAAATTATAATGCCACAATTTTGGAAATTGTGCAAGAGTTAAAAGAAAAAATGGATCAACTATGGGTAGACAATGAACGGTTGATGCAGGAACAAGAAAAGATCACGAAATGTCTATCAGATAGACACAATCAGAGACAAATAATCCCTAGTCTTGAGCAGGGAAAGATGACTGGAGAACAGGAATTTCATACTGAATGAGAAAAAACTGAAGGTGGTGAAGAGAACCAAGAAGAAGAATCTGGTAATGTATTAGAACACAATAAGCACAAGAGACAAAATGTAGAACTTTAGGGAGAATTCCAGAAGATAAAGCCTCCACTCTTTGATGGAAAATAGGAGGAGGCAACAGAATCTTGTCTCATTAACATGAACTAGTATTTCCAGCTGTATGAATATGATCATAATTTAAAGGCTCAGTTGGAAATATTTCATGTAGGGAAAAGCCACCTTGTGGTGGGAGGAAGTAAAGATAGTTTGTGGTGTAAATGAACAAAGAATAACCTAGGATAAATTCCAAAAATATGTTAAGGAAAAATATCTAACCGAAAGATTTTAGGATGAGAAGGCGAAGGAGTTTCATGACCTTCATTTAGAACAACTATCTATGAATGAGTTCATAACCAAGTTCACCTCCTTACTGTAATATGTCCCATACCTATGAGAAGAAAAGGATAAGTTGCAATGGTTTGTTAGTAGCTTGTCGTTGTTTATGAAAGAACGCCTTGAGTGCGATAACCCCAAAACCATGGATGAGGTCATACGGAAGGCTGGGGTATGCTACCAAAAAAAAAAGCAGAAAGGGGAAGGAGGGAAGAAATGGAATGACAAGAAGGGGAGTAAATTTTCCTCTAGTCATAAAATAAATAAGTTTTTGATCAATAAGACTCCTAGAGGACAGATGAATATAAATGTTAATATAAATCCATCCGGGTTCAAAATTCCAAGTGAGACAAAGACAAATGAACAATTAATATGGACTGAAGTGGAAATTGAAGCTAGACAACTGGTACAATGCTGGGAATGTGGAAGACCCCATTATGTTAAAAAATTCCCACATTGCAGAGGAACTGATTAGGTAACACAAGTTCAAGCAACATCGATAGTCGGAGAAGTGGCAAGAAGCAAGCCGAAAATCAATTATGCTGTTGAGGACCACTAGGAAGAGTACCATCTGACCATGATAGAGTTTGAAGGTAAAATCTTCAATCAAAAAGTGTCTATTTTAATTGACCACAGAGCTGCCTTAAGTTACATTCGTCCCAAAATAGTAGAACAATGCAATCTGCAGGTTGTTAAGTTTAAAAATGCCTGGTTAGTACAATTGGCTACAGGGGCCAAGAGAAGAGTGTTGGCCAAGGTCAGTAATTGTTCCCTACAGATAGCAGGTCAGACCATTATGGTAGACTTGAATGTGTTACCCCTAGGGTCATATGATATTTTAATCAGTATGGACTGTTTGGGAAAAAACTAGTCTCTCCTCAATTGTAAAATTAAAACCATTAATTACATAGATGAGGATGGGAGGAGGCAGGAAATTCAAGGGGTAATAAGACCCTTAAAGCTGAGACCCATGACAGCCTCCCAATTGGATAAATGCATCTGGAAAGGGTGCTAGATTTATGAAATACAAGTAGGATACTCTGATTCAAAAGAAATATGTTGCCCTAGAAGATATACCAGCAGTGCAGAATTTTATAGATGTATTCCAAGAGGAAATCTCGCGACTTCCACCAAAAAGAGATATAGATTTTAGTATTGAATCAGTGCCAAGAGCTGCACCAGTTTCTCGAACCCCTTATCATATGAGTATACCATAATTAATATAACTGAAAATGTAATTGCAAGAACATCTTGACAACAAATATATCCAACCAAGTGTATCACCTTGAGGAGCACCGATACCTTTTGTTGAAAACAAGGATGGGACCATGCGAATATGTATGCACTACCGTCAACTAAATAAGTTAACCATAAAAAAAGTATCCCCTACCTCGTACAAATGAATTATTTGACCACGCGAAGGGGGAAACTGTGTTTTCCAAGATTGGCCCTTTCTCGGCCTATCATCAAATCAGGATCGAGGAAGAAGATATAGTGAAAACAACCTTCAGAACATGATATGGGCATTCCATGTTTGTTGTACTTCCTTTTGGGTTAATTAATGCACCTGCAACCTTCATGTACCTTACGAACAATACATTCCATTAATATTTGGACAAGTTTTTGTTAATTTTCATTGGTGATATCTTGATTTACTCTCAAATAGTAGAGGAACACAAAGAGCACCTTCAGAATGTTTTGCATGTTTTAAGGGAACACCAATTATATGCCAAGTATAGTAAATGCAACTTGTTTAAAGAACAGATCCAATATCATGGTCATGTCATTACTAAAGATGGAATAGCTGTGGACCCGGAGAAACTAAAGACCATAATAGAGTGGCCAATACCAAAATATGTGGCTGATATAAGGTTGTTTATGGGCGTAGCCAGATATTATAGGTAATTCATTGAGGGCTTTTCTAGGGTAGCCTATCCTATTACCATGCTACGAAAGAAAGGTAAAGATTTTAAATGGAGTTTAGAGTGCCAAAACAGTTTCGATCAGATTAAACATTTACTTAGCACTATGCCCATATTAAGCAACGCTTATCCAAATAAAGATTATGTGGTTTGTATGAATGCTAGCAAGGAAGGTGTAGGAAGTGTACTAATGCAAGAAGGCAGGACTGTTGCTTACGAATCTAAAAAGCTTAAGGATCATGAGAAGAGGTACTCAACCTACGATTTGGAGTTGACAACAGTTATTCATGCTTTAAAAATGTGGTGACACTACCTGGTGGGTAAGAAATTTTTGTTAATGACTGATCGTCATAGCTTGACTAATTATTTTAAAGAACCCACTTTGGATACTAGACAATCTCATTGGGTTAATTTCCTAAGCAGATTCGACTTTGAGATTGAGCACCTAAAAGTAAAAGAGAATCGTGTTGTGGATGCACTAATTAGAGAATCTAATTGTTTATATGAAATATCATTCAGTGAATTGAAAAACACATTTAAAGAACAAATCAAGGGGGTAGAAATGCAAGACCCAGAGTATCAAACTTTGTGGCAGCAAACTAAAATTTTGAACAACAAAGAACAATAGCTTGGATATGATATAAATCAAGAAGATTTGTTGATCTATAAAACGAGGATGTATGTACCCAATATAAAAGCTATTAAATATTTAATTTTAGACAAATATCCCAAGGTTCCATATGCTGACCATCCTAGATATCAAAAGTTGATAATCGCTCTTATAAAATAATATTTTTGGCTTGGGATGAAGAAGGAGGTGGTTGAATATTTGGACCACTATTTGGACTACCAGCAAGTTAAAACAGAACATCATCATCTAGCTGGTGTACTCCACCCATTACCTATTCCAGAATGGCAATGGGAAATTATTTCCATTGATTTTATACGAGGCCTTCTTAGGTGAAGAAAACAGAACGATTCAATCATGGTGTTCATGGATAAGTTGAGTAAATATGTCCACTTCATACCCATAAAATATACTTATAAGTTAGTACAGATTGCTAATATATTTATGAAAACTATTTTCAGGTTGCATGGCATACCAAAAGTTATAATTTAGATCGTGATGTAAAATTTACATCAACTTTCTACAAAGCCTTGTTTGAAGGACTGGGCACTTAGCTACATTTCAGTATTGCTTACCACGCTCAAACAAATGGGCAGACCATGTGAGTATTAAACCAAGTTGTGGAGGATATGTTATGAGCATATGTAATGCAACAACCATCTAAGTGAGAAGAGTATTTACTTCTTGTAGAATTTTCTTACAACAACAGTTATCACACTTCTACACAAATGAGCCCTTTTGAAGTGCTATATGGGTGTAAATGTAGGACTCCCTGTAATTGGGGTGGTTCGGAAGATAAACTAATTTTAGGGCCTGATATGTTAGAAAATATGGAAGAAATGGTCAAAGAAATGTGATCAAATTTGAAGGTCGCCCAAGGATGACAAAAGAATTTTTCTGACCAAAAAAGAATCTTTTGGGAGTTCCAAGTGGGCGATCATGTCAATGTTCGTATTCTGTCCAAGAAAAGTACACTGCAATGGAATGGATGCAACAAGTTAGCACCTAGCTTCTGTGGTCCTTTGCAAATTTTAGTGCGAATTGGGCCAGTATCTTATCAACTTGCTTTACCAAGCCATATTTGAGTGCACAATGTTTTCCACATTTTGGTATTAAAGAAACATATATTTACGACCCCAAACACATAATAAACTAGCTAGAAATATAGGTGAATGGCGAGAGTTAAATTCCTCATCGACTTATCTTGTGTCTGTGTGTGTGTGTGTGTGTGTATATATATATATATATATATTATATATATATATATAGTAGATTTATATTCTGATTCTACAAAGTAACTAATGTTTTTTTTTTACTTTGGCATACCGGGAGAACCGGAAGGCGAGTTCCTGGTTGAACTAGTGGGTATACTCGATTGGAGAGAAGTAATGCCGCAGAGATGAGTTATCACCCAGGTTAAAGTACAATGGCAACATTTTTGGCCTGAAGAGACTACCCGTGAGCATGAAAGGATCATGTGGGAAAATTTTCCAACGTTATTTCTGATAGAAGAAAATCGAGATGATGTTCAATCTTCAGGGGGAAGATGTGATATCCCCCATATATGTAAAATATTTATTTACTGCATTTTATGAAAAAATGAATACCGGTTAATTTTTATACAAAGAATAATTTTGTTTTAAATACATGAAAAGTGTAATGCTGGAATTATGGCAATAATTATTTGTTTTAAATTAAGTGAGAATAAGTTATCCAAGGATGACAGTTTATTCTCAAACAGTTAGGCTAGGTAGTTACCCCAGCCCTAGCTACTTCCAAGAGAAGATTTATTTTAAGGGATCAAGACGATGGGGGGACAACTGAGATCTGGAGGAAGAGATTCAAGATATTAAAAAAATAAAAGATAAATTGTACTGGAAGGACATACAATGATACTGTAGCTATGTCTAGTTAAGATCAGATAGCTCTTACAATTCAAGAACAGGGTTCTTGAGGAAAAACCATGTGAAGCATAGCTTGGGGGAGACTTCAAGTGGAGTAACACTAGTGTCAAGGTTGGGAGGCAAGACAATCAAAATATTTAATCCAGTACAACTAGGAAAGGTTAGATATATAAGTATAATTTGATACCTCTATATAGCTACATAAAGCATGTTTTAAATAGCATGATGTACATATAATGTGTCTTAAGCAAGTTAAGTATAATTAGGAGAGAGGTTATTTCAGTAGCTAAGAAGGGTTTGGATAGAAATAATATAGCTTAATTATTCTATTCATTACTAGAAAAGAAAAAATAACAGACCTATAAATCAACATTTATCTCAAAGAAACATGAATTCTGTAAGTTAATATAGCTATGGACTGTCACTACAGGAAAACAGTCGAAAAATGAAGAATAACTTCTAAATTCAAGGATGGTAAAACAATAGAAGAATGAGGTATTCATTGTCAATTAAATGACAGTTAAACTGTAGAATACAGTGAGCTATAATTTACCCTCATTCAGTTCCTAAGACCTTGACACTGTAATATAATAATGCCATTCACTGACCTTGTACTACAAAAGAAATTTAGTGGAAAAACCATTCACTAATAATTAATAAAAACAAGTTAAAATATCATAATGGAACCATCTTCTACTAAAGATTATGGAAGTAAACAAATGATAAGGAAAACCATAAAAGTAACCCCAATCAGAAAGAAGCAAGGATTCTATCCCGACACCAAAACAAGAAATAGTTCGTAGTCTTCAGAAAATAAATGACAGTAGGATTATCAGAGGCGCTCTAACCTTAGAACATAGAGCCAGAGAAATCTAGAACACCAGTTTAGACACTGTTAAACAAAGAAGCAATGCAACCGAAAATCGAGTATACAAAGTACTGTGAATAGTATGCATAAGTAAATTCAAGATAAACGCAGCATTTTGAATAGAGAACTCCACTACTTTAAAAGTTGAATAGGAAATTACTCGTTATGAACAAAGTCGACATATTAGAAACACAGAACCAAATCTACAGTATCAGTTTAGAGTAATGGAGAACTAGACTATTACAAATCTAAACCCATACGAGGGTTGACCCTCCGTTATACTTATACAAGATTATCCTCTCGAAATTACAAATCGAGTCTATGGCTCTAAGCCTGAAAACTATCAAACATATGTAATGCATCACCAAAAAACCCTCAAACCAACAGAACCAATACTTGATGCTAGTACGAGGATGGAAAACAAGTAAAGCCCAAATGACTCTTAACTAAAATTCTCTAAAGCTCACATACCTAGTAAGGGAAACGTTGAGAAATTTGAAATGTAGTAGTTAGACCTGAAACCCCAATGATTTTGCACGTAGAGAAGAATGGGTCTGTCAAAACCAAGGAAACAACTAATATTAGATTTAAATAATGTTTAGAGTAAAGGAAAACCATAATTAACAGTGTAAGGATAAAACATGAAATTTCCCTAGTCGTGTGGTGAACGATACAACCGAAACCCCTCCTCGATGTAAGGATTGAACCAGGGGTAAAATGTGGCAACTTGAACTAATTCAGCTCCATAGACTAATATTCAGACATCATGAAGAAGAAATAATGTTTACGAAATGAGTAAGTGCGAGAAGAAGCCATTACCATACGGGGAGCTTCTCGGCTAGGTCAGAGACCAAACCAATAATCGGCAAATGCATCAAAGGCCCGTTTCCACTCTTTGTCCATACTTTGTTTAGTGGATCAGCATCTCCACCATTTGATTTGGGGATTGCCAGAACGTCATTGATATTGCACAACTATCCGTGCAAAGGATCCATCTGGAGGCACCACGACAAACACTCCAAAGACTAGACCGCAACCCTAAGGCAATCAACCATCTAGAGGAATTAAATAATGCCATAAAAATCTTGATATGGCTATGATGCCTAGGTAGATAAGCATTGAATGGAATTTAAGGCTAAGATAAGATTGATATAATGTGATTGGATATGTAGTCGTATCAAAAATTTACATATTAACATTGTTGTACAATATAATTCTGCAAACCATTAAGCCTATTGTGGGATATAACCATTAGCGCTTACATCAAGAATTTACCAATGCATAGTTCTTATGTCTAGAGAATGACCATTGTATTAATGTTGACATTTAAATGGTTCCGAATTTTTATGTATGTTAATGTGGATAAATGATATATAGTTAATTTCTTTTAACTATAGGTTTTCTAATAAATGGGTGTGTGGCACCCGCCAGGTTGCTCGCATGTTGGAAGTCAATTTTTATAAAATGACTCATTGACACATCGAGCTGGGAGAAGACCTGCAGACTCTCAAAGTCCAATTTTATTGACTGTATGATAAAGCGGATGCACTGGGAAGTATGATAACAGAACTGGAGATCAAGGTATATCAGGGGATATAGGCTCGCCATCATGATGTCATTGGGAAACACGATGTTGACCTAAACCTGTCTGCCATCAATAACAATTGTTGCTAGATGTCTATATATATGTTATGAATGTTTTTCGTTGGCATGCTCTGCTTATATACTTGGTATATCTAATTTTCTATAGAATTGTAAGGAAAAATCCTATATTATCCTTGGTTCTGTAGTAAGATGTTATAGGAAATATAGTATAAATGCCTAATTAGTTATGTTTTAGGAATATGTATCTCTAAGTTCTTTTATCTATAAACACGTACAAATTTAGTAAACATATATTCATATATATATATATATATATATATATTATATATAGAAAATGAGTGGAATTTCATATATATCTATATATAGTATATATAAAAATAAAATAAAATTTCATATATATTTGAATTAAATATTTCTTATAAACTATTATGAAATTTCAAATCTAGAGTGCGATATAAAACAAAATTCTTTAAAATCAGTAACATTTTGAAAAAACTTGTTGTTTCTGTGTAATCTAAGAATAAATTTAGTTTTAATATAAAACTTGTGTTTCTTTGTAATCTTAAAAATAAATTTAGTTTCAATATAATTTCAAGAGTTATATATATAATATGTAATGTTCTATTGAATACATATATAAAATTATATTTTCTTTCCTTCTTTTATAATATAAAACAAAAGCCTTTAAAAATTAGTAGCATTGAAAAAACTTGAGTACTTTTGTAATCTAAAAATAAATTTAGTTTCAATCTAATTTGAAAGAGTTATATATAATATGTAATATTTTATTGAATATATATATATATATATATATTTAAATTGCTCTCCTATTTTCATTCAACAGATAACATGATAAAAAATATGGATATTTTTATTCTTAAAAACAACCGTATACTCATGAACCTAATTTGCCTTTGAAATCAGTGGCATTGAAAAAACTTGAGTTTTTTTGTAATCTACAAATAAATTTAGTTTCAATATAATTTGAGAGAGTTATATGTAATATGTAATGTTGTATTGAATATATATACATATGTAGATAATTTCTTTCCTTTCTTTATATATACAGATTAACATGATACAAATATGGACATTTTTATTCTTAAAAACAAGGGTATACTCATGAACTGCAGTCCTTCTTTATAATATAGAACAAAAGCCTTCAAAATCAGTAGCATTGAAAAGACTGAATTTTTTTGTAATCTAAAAATAAAATTAGTTTCAATATAATTTGAGAGAGTTATATATAATATGTAACATTTTATTGAATATATATATATATATATTATATATATATATATATATTATTTCTTTCCATCTTTATATATACAGATTGACATGATAAAAATATGGATATTTTTATTCTTCAAAACAAGCATATACTCATTGTTATAGCTCCAAATCTCACTATTATGGTTTTTGATGCTACACTCATGGCCTAGGGCAACCCCTCCTTCTAGACCTGGTCCCAAATTTAAAAAATAGTGTTTTATTCCTTATACCCGACATTGCCCTGAGTTAAACGCGTGTATACGTGGGTAGGCATATACCCAACCCACGTATATGTACTAAAACACTTAAAAAAATATAAAACTCCTTATTTTCAGGCGAAGATCGAAGGTTTTACCTGCTGATCACCTATTAGTTCCCGTGGCCCAACTGTTCCCAACCAACTCCCAACTAAAAAACTATTTTGGGAGAGGTATAAAAATACCTCAAAGGGAAGGCCTAAGGGAGGAGAGAAGAGAGAGAAAGGTTATTATATTGAGATTTTTCCCCTGACCATGTCTGAAGACCCTTGTGCCTTCTTCACTTCCCCCATTTGTACAGGAAACTCTTATTTCCTTGTGTGTTGATGTTCATCCACTAGTTATGGCATCATGGAGTGAGTCTTGGAAGGAGATATGCTAAAGGCTTGAGGCTGGATGGATCTGGAAGGAAGTTTTTCTTGGGGCCTGCGAAAGGTTACTCAGGTGATATTACTCCTTTTGTACATTTTATTTGTCTATAATAAAGAAACACATCTTAGTCCCTGATATGCTTCTTCTTTATGTTTATGATGTTCATGTTTGAATTCATATGTGAATGGTTGTTTAAAGTTCATAACTAACTACCTTCTTTTATAACATGAAGATGATTTCTTTATAAGTCTTTGTCCATACACTGTTGTATTCTTTGGAATTGGTTGTTTTGTAGGACAAAGGAGCGAAAGGGACTTGAAGAAGGTTTGGACCCTTGAGGAACTTCTCGAATGTAGGACCTGAGGTACGCCCCTCGTACTATAGAATTTGATTTTAATAGCGTAATGGTTGTGTGAATGTGTGTTTCTCTGTTTAGACAACTTTTAGTCTGCTAGGGTTTCCACCCAAAATCCCTAGGGGAGCAAATTCCTCAATAAAATTGGTGACTCCACTGGGGACAACACTCTTGTTACTATCTGGTCTATTCTTGAATTTTAAGTTTTGCCAGTTTCTTCAGTTTTTTTTTATTTTTCTTGAAATCTTTCATATACGTTGTTTTCCTTAGTTACAGAAGTGTACGTACGCTTGTTTCTTGAAGTAAAATCGCATATACGTAGGTTTCCTCAGGCACAGTCGTGTATACACGCAATCTGCACATAAGTACAGTCATGTATATATTGCAATTTTTAGGATTTATAAGTTTTTATATCTGTGAAGGTTTGTCTGGTGGTTTGATTCAATTTGAAACAGTCATTTTTTCAGTATCAGTTGTTTGTTTTACATTAAGTGTCTTACTCCGATTTCTCTCTGATTGTAAGGAGTATTGGTCTTGTTTTGTTTTTGCAAGCGTCATTGTTTTTTGGTAAAAGCATGCAAGATTTCTTGTTGAAATCTTGGCTCCTCTGATTTATCAGGGCAGAAAGATTGTTATCAATCTTTGTGTTGAATTCGGTTTTTGGTGACTTTTTTTTTGCTTGACAAAACTGCTTTTTGTAACCATCTACTTCTTTGTTTCATGAAATTTGTCGATTGATACTTTCTTGAAATTGTCTTTTTGATCTTTTTTGGTCTTTGTTGCCAAAGCTTTCATTGATTCTTTCGATTGTTAAAGAGAATATTTAAAAACATTTGTTTTTGTTGAGTTTTCATCCATTGTATGGTATCAACTTGCAAAAGTGTTTGTTGCTTATTGTTTCAATCGCAAAGTTTCAGTTTTGTCGAGAGCATTTTTGAAAAGACTTTTTGTTGTTTCTTTGAAGAAAACTTTTTGAAAAAGTTTGTTTTTCTTTCTTGAACTTGTTTTTCATTTGGTTTCCTTTTAGTGAATGAAAGTGCTTTATGTTTGTCTTGAGTTTTGTTTTTAGTGTTTAGACGAAATGAATGGTAGTACTTCATATTCCATCTAGACATTCTAGGTGGCAAAAGAAAATTTGATAAGCAAAGAAAATTTCATTTCTTGTTTTTAGAGTTGTTTTGAATCTTGCATCAAGCATATAGTTGTTGCATTAGGATAGATTTGCATCTCTTTAGGCATACATAGCCTTTGTTAACTTTTGTGAGTGTGAAGTGTTAATTAACGAAAAGAAAAGAAAAGTTTGTTTTATTAGAAGTTTTCCTTGAACCCTATAGAAGTTACTCTTCATTGAAAAACAAAGAAAAGTTCACATGCATATAGTTAGGTTTTATTAATTTCTTTTGCGTCGAAAAAACACCACTAGTTTCACTTCCATCATCCCCTGACTTAAAGAACAACCTATTTTAAAATCAAGCACTAACTAAAATTCACTAGAACTTTTTCTTTTAAGTTAAATACACCAACAAGTTTTAGGATTTTAGGGCTTTGGATTAGGGGAGTGGAGAGTTAACTCTCCAAGGCCATTTAAACGTCAAACATAGAAGTCTGCATAACGAGAGAAAATCCAATAGCATTAGGAAGACCAGGAAAGCTTTGGATCTGGGAGTTAAGCACGAGGGTCTATGAAGACAGGGAAGAGAGATACCCCCTCTCTTACTCGTCCGAACTTACCTCACGACTGTTTTTCCTGGCTTCTGCGACGAGTTGGTATCGATAGTTGCTACTCCTGGGGAACTACATAGGTGGCTGCGGAGGGGAATCCTGTGGCACCTGAGGTCGACGTTGCATCACTCTCGACAGTACTACTGGAGGGCACCCTTGTGAAGCTTTGAAGGCCCCTTATTTCACTTTCTCGTATTTTGGTGTTAGGTCCTAATCACTTAGAGTGGAAATACTTGGAAGTTGCTTGACTGACTATATCTTTAGGGACTTTATAGTGGGTGCTCTATGCTCTTAGTCGACCTAGCTTTCAATTTTTTGAGTCTTTAGTTAGATTTTAAACAAGAAATTCAAAGTGGCTGACCAATCTCCTAGACGGTCTCGAAGACTTCATGGTCTTTCACCACCGAGTTTAGAGCCTTCTCTGAGAAGGCACAGAGGTAATAATACCAGTGGGTTTTGTCCCATGGCAATTGATGCATCGAGGATTGATGCTCCTCTCGGGGGCATTAGTATTTAAGCAAGGCCTGGTACTTCTGCGGAACAAGAAAGGAAAACTCTAGTTCTTTCTCGAGTTCACTTACAAGCAGAGAATAACATAGAGGTAGAAGAACTTTCAGAGTCGTTAGCGGCTCCGAATTCTCCCCTACCATCTAGTCATCCAGACATATTACAATACGTTGGGACTCCGACGCATAAACCGTTAAGTCTAGGTTATGCTACGCGCTTACCTTCGGTGACCACCATTGGAAGCATGGCTTCTACAAGTGCTACGACTGTACAGACTCCCATATCTGTACAAGGGGGAGGAGCTATTTCCATCCCCTTCGTCTCTTTATTCGGATCTTTTGCTAGCACATCTTTTGTTGGGTTTACCTCCATTTCTTCCACGAGTGGAAATTCCCAAACCAATGCTTTTGTTTCTGGATTCTTCCCATTTGGCTCCCATTCACAGGGCATTCCTTCAGCTCTGTTCGGGGCCGCCACGTCCATGATGAGTGGATCGGCTTCATTCCAGGGTTTTCTTTTTGGAAGTGGTCACATACCACATTCCAACTGAATGATACGATCCATGCCTTTTTCTTCTATAGGACAAAGCAACAATCCTTTCCAAGGTTGGAATAACCTTGGGCTTAGTAACGCCGGAACTGGGAATCCATTTTTCAGCCAATATGGGAATAGGCCATATACCACAGTTAGTTCATTCCAAAGTATTCCTCCCTTAGCTTGGGCTTGGAATCCATATTAGGGATTATTAACTCCTTATAATCTTTTAGGAGGAAACTTTACTAGGTATGGTGGATATACGACCAGAGTTGGTCAAACTTCGAGTTTTGCTTTATCACAAGGATTGCCTTTTGGTTCAGCGGGTTCTACTGGTTACTTCGAGAAGCCTGGTGCCTTCCAAAATCCAGGTCAATCTTTTCAGAGCTTTGGGAGTTCCGCCCAGTCAGGGTGGAATCCCCAAGCTCCTCCTAGACTTCCGTTTCTGGAAACATTGAACTTGCCAAATCTCACTAAGTTAACCAATGATCCAATCAAGTACAATCTGGCCTGGCCTCCAGTCCCAACCAAACTCCCTTCGGACATTCCAAAATTCAAAGGGAAGAGTGGTGAGGACCCAGGCGACCATGTAACCACGTTCCACTTATGGTGCTCGAACTCCCTGATCGATGACTCGATTAGGTTGAGATTATTTCAATGCACCTTGACTCGTAATGCGGCCAAATGGTATATAGAGTTGCCTGGGGGTAGCTTTACATCATTCGCTAACTTAGTTAATATGTTCTTAAACCATTTTCAGTTGCCTGTCTGGTATGATGTCGGAACCAAAGTACTGGCCACTTTTCGTCAGGATAGAGCAACTCACATTTCTGATCATATTCAGGAATGGAGATGGAGAAAGAGGCTCATTAAAGCTGAAATCCCTCCAGACTACCGTCTCAAGTGGTTTTTGAAGTCTTTGATACCTGAGATCTCCAAGGATGTCTCCATGTCTGGGATCTATTCTAAGTAGCAATCCATTTTCAGGGCCCAACAATTAGAATTGATCTACTCTCAGTCTGGGATCCTACAAAAATACTTGCCAGATGCTCCTAGGTCTAAGGCTAACATAGCTAAGCCGAAGCCAGGTCCCCACGCGGATGGTATTGTTGGGTCGGTAGACACGAATATGGTGAACTTGTTGAATCAATTGCAGCAGTTGTCTTTACAAACTGCTTCTAACAACCAAGTCACATCGTCTAACCCTACGGCTTCCCAAACCTCTTCGATTAATGCCGTCCAATCTGATAACCACAAAGGGAATCAAAATTCCAATGGGAAAAAGAAAGGACGAGGTAAGAAAAAGAACCAGGATAGGAAGCCTGATGCAAATAAGTCCGGCAATAATGTTGGTGGTGGTAGAAATGAGTCGAAAAAGAAAGTTAAGTTTCCATGCAAGTTGTGCAGTGGAGACCATTTAACTCATCTTTACCCCAAGATTGAATATTCTCAGCAAGGGACTTCTAGTTCCCAAGCTGTGGTAACCAACCCTTTTCCCCAGGGGTAGCAACTTCTCGCTGGTGCGAGTTCAAACCCTGGAACCTCCGCAGGGGGCAACCAGGAAGGGGAAAAATCATCGAATGTTTTCATGACGGGTTCTAACGTGCATGTGGCTACTCGGCCATGTGATTCTGGTGAAGCCAAAACTTCCAAGGAAAAAGTTATTCCCAGAAGTACTAACCTTCATATCGAGCGACCCCCTGTTGAGACTATACCACGGATACCGAAAGGTTCTGCTAAACACGTGACTATTAATCCTAATGCTAGGGCTACCTAGAATTACTCCATTGTGGAGGATCAGGCTCGAAGTCCATGCGCCATGTCCGCTTTAGAGGTTCTCCAGTTGTGTCCGGCTTAGAGAAGTGCTTTAATTTCCACGATTGGAACAGTTGATCCAACTAATTATTTAGTGCTCACTTTCGACATGTTAAATGTCAAAAAGCGACTCCCTCATCATATGGCTTTTGAAATAAAGTTTGCATACCGGAAAATTAACATTTTTCGCACTGTTATTAATGAAGGGGGTTCCACGTGCGTCATGTCGATGTCATGTTGGAAGGCTATTGGATATCCTTTGACTGTTCCTTCACCTACCCTCTTGAATGCATTCAGTGCCCATTCTCATAAGCCGCATGCAATTATCCCGGCCTTTCCTATATGTGTTGGGGGGAAGGTCGTTAATATTGAAGTAGAAGTCGTAGATGCTAACCTATACTATAATCTCCTCTTAGGAAGGAACTAGGTATATGAAATGGATGTCGACTTTGTTTCGTGTCATTTTCTTTCCTCATGAGGGAAAAATCGTGAAGGTTGATCAATTGGATTATTGTCTAGTTGATCCTCAAGCAAGCTCCGACTCTACTATTCCTTTAGTGGATAACCCTTATCCGCCTACTGAGAATCTAGGAGTAGGGATGTATTCCTCATTGATGGGTACTTTTTAGTTTCCCTCTCCTATCGCTAAAATCAATGCCATTTCATCATCTAAGAAGCCTTCTCGAGAAGAGTTCTTTCGAACTCGTTATTTTTCAGACCCTTGGACCTTGCCTTCACCTACAACCACATTAGTTGAAGGATAAGGGAATGGAATGGCATTTTCTATATCTGCAGTTGAGCTTAGATATCAGTCTATCGTCAACTTTGCGGATGACCATTCTACTCCTTTTTCCAAAGAGGAGTTAGATGGCGATGTGGCCCCGGCTTGGAGCCTCGATTCTACCTCTGCTTTGGACTGCTTAGATTTGGTTTTACCTTCGCGAGAAGAAATCTTGAAGCAATGATGGGTATAGATCGACCTTGGGAAGATTTACACCATCATTCATACTTTCTTCCTCCATTGTAGGAGGTAGAATCTAGAATCTTCGAGGTCTGTTCTAGTGATGTTTGTACGGTGTCAAACCCTTTGGCTCTAGCACACGTTTGTGCCGAAGGTAATATGTCAGTGATTTCAAAAACAACACCTATAAACATCTCTAGGGACCCTAACATGATCGAGAATCTCTTCATCGGAATTGAGTGTTCCCCTGAAGATATTCAAATTTACACCAACCTGTTCAAGGAATTTTGTGATGTATTTGATTAGTCTGATGAAGAAATGCCTGGCATAAACACATCTATAGTTCAACATGAGATCAAGATGTATGAAAACTCCAAACTAGTTCATCAGAGGCTTCAGCCAGTCAACCCTGGGAAAGCAGCAGCTATCAAAGCGGAAGTGGAGAAGCTACTAAAGGTGGGTTTTATATACCCTGTTCCTCTTACTGATTGGGTTTGTAATCCAGTCCTTGTAGATAAAAAGTAGGGAACAATCTGAATATGCATCAATTTTAGGGACCTAAACAAGGCTTGCCCTAAAGGTAATTACCCCATGCCATTCATTGATCAGATTATCAATGAGTGTGCGGGTAATGAGATTTTTTCTTTCATGGATGGATTCTCTGGTTATAATCAAATTTCTATCTATCCTAAAGACCAAAATAAGACAACCTTTATATGTCCCTAGGGTACCTTTGCATATAGAAAGATGCCTTTTGGTCTTAAAAATGTTGGAGCTACCTTTCAGTGGGCCATGTCATATGCTTTCCACGACATCAAGCATGTCAAGCATACTTGGATGATCTCATTGCTCATTCTCGAAAGAGAAATGATCACCCTAGCCAGCTTCGAACGGTTTCTGAGCGATGGCGTTTTTATAAAATCCAGTTGAATCCCAACAAGTGAGTTTTCGCGGTTACGTCTAGTCGATTGTTAGGGTTCATTGTGTCAAATAAAGGGATTCGGGTTGATCCCTTCAAGTTTGAGGCAATAGTTCGGTTGCCTCCCCCGTCCTTAATTCGTCAACTTCAGAGTCTTCAAGGGAAGGCTAATTTCTTAAGGCAGTTTACAGCAAACTATGCCAAGATCACTAAAGGGTTCATGCGTTCGCTACGGAAAGGAGTTCCATTTGTACGGGATGAGTTTGCGCAATAATCATTTGATGCTTTGAAAAAAGCACTAGTCTCTACCCCTCTTTTGAGTCCACCGGATTATGACAGAGACTTCCTTTTATATCTCGCTGCAGCAGAATCAACCATTGGTATGGTTCTCGTTCAGGAGGACGATGCTCTCACTGAGCACGTGATTTATTATTTGAGTCGAGGCCTAATAGGTCCTAAACTTCGCTATTCTCCAGTTGAGAAGTTGGCCTTGGCAGTTGTCCATGCTGTCCAGCGGCTCCGTCATTATATCTTGCTATGCAAAACTTTTGTCTTAGCGGTGGTCAATCCATTTCAATTTGTCCTCAGTAGGCGAGTGATTGGGGGCAAATATAATAGATGGATGGTCATCTTGCAAGAATTTGATCTCAAGTTCTTGTCAGCCAAGTCCAAGAAATCCATGGTTTTCGCTGAGCTAATTTCTGAGTTGCCTTGTGGAGAGGATACGGTTTATGAGGAAAGTTTTCCCGATGAACATTTATTCCTCATCTCTTCACTCAACTCTTGGTATGGAGATATCATTGTCTATCTCCAGACTTCAAAGTTTCCCTCTACTTTCTCCAAGGATGAACGTCATAAATTACGTCACCTGGCTAAAAATTATGTTATCATTGGTGATACCTTATACCGTCGAGGGGTTGATTCAATCCTCAGCGTTGTTTAACCTTGGAGGAAGCAGAGTCAGTGCTAAATGATTGTCATAGTGGAGCTTGTGGTGGTCATCTATCAGGGCTTGCTACAGCCCAGCGCATCTTACATGCCAGCTATTTTTGGCCTTCACTTTTTAAAGATTATGTGGAAGCAGTCAAACGTTGTCACCCTTGTCAGATCTTTACTTGCAAGATGCGCGCTCATCCAGCTCCTGTTTTTCCCATTGTCACCGTCGGTCCTTTTACAAAGTGGGGTATTGATTTCACAACTTGTAATCTACCTTCAGCGACGAATCACAAGTATATTATTGTGGCTGTAGACTACTTTACGAAGTGGGCCGAGGCCATGCCCACTTATAAAAATGATAGTGACATAGCAGCTTTGTTTCTTTTTAATCAGGTTATCTCAAGATTCAGTGTCCTGAGAGAGATTGTCACTGATCATGGCAGTCACTTCAAGAATCAACTGATGTCTGAATTAGCTCTTAAATTAGGTTTCCGCCAAAAGCATTCGTCTCCTTATTATCCTCAGGCCAATGGATAAGTCGAGGCAGTCAATAAAACTCTTAAGATGATACTCCAATGGACAATCGACAAAAATCGGTCCAATTGGCACGTTATGTTGTATTCGGCTCTTTGGGCATACCGGACCTTCGTAAAGACTGCTACTGGTTTTACACCTTTTAAGTTGGTTTACGGGATGGAATCTATCTTTCTAATTGAATTTGAAATTCCATCTCTTAAGTTAGCTGTAGAGCTCCTTCCAAATACTTCGAGTCTCGAAGAGCACCTCCTTCACTTGGAACATCTTGATGAGCAGCGTCGAGATGCCACCACGATGAATGAGGCTCATAAGAAAAGGGTCAAAATGCAGTATGATAAATCTGTCTGTCCTCGAGTCTTTTCTAAAGGTGACCTTGTGTTGGTCTATGACCAAGATAAAGACACCTTGGGGGTAGGAAATTTTAAGGCTATGTGGTACGGTCCTTTCATTATTAAACGAGTTTTAGAAAAAGGGGAGTTAATCGATTTTGAGGGAAACAAGCTGGCGGAGCCCTGAAATGGGCTCTACCTAAAGAAGTACTTTGCTTAAGTACGAGCTAGGCAATGGCTTCTTTGTATATTATGTATGTTTGTACATATATCATCAACAGTTTTGTGATGTCAACACTTTCTGGTCTGCTGTTGCAGGTGTTGATGGATGACTTTTTCTATTTTGGGTTCGACGATGGTGCTAGTCAGCACACTCGGAATCTCGCTTCCGCAGCTTGGGTACTCTATTATCCAACCGGTCAATTGATGATATCAAGAGGTGTACACATTAGTCCTGCTTCAACTAATATGGCTGAGTATACTACCGTTATTAATTTACTATCCGAGTCAATCTCTTATGAGATTGACTCGTTGGTAGTTTATCTCGATTCTCAATTGAGAGTGTCTCAATTAAACAACATTTATCAGGTAAGGGATCCATGTTTATATCGCCAATATTTAAGGGTGAGGTTGTTGCAAAGATCATTTGTTTAT